>CP136056.1:530841119-530900953 GCA_032464435.1 Aegilops umbellulata | reverse complement strand
ATATTTTTTAAACCGTGTGTCGAAATTCAGATCCGTTTTCATCGTTGAAACCCTCGCGACGTGCTCTTCAAAAGTAGATCTCGCATGGGGATGCTTCGATGAACTAGTCTTCCTGCCAAATAAACATAAATGTGTGTGCAACTAGACTACATTGCCGCGCCAACTGAGCATATATGTGTACCAATAGTTCTGCCAACTAAACATCAATGTGTCTGCAACTAGACTACATTGCCACGCCAACTGAGCATGTGTGTGTCAATAATCCTGTCAACTAAACATCAATATATGTGCAACTAGACTATATCGCCGCGCCAACTGAGTATATGTGTGTGTAACTAGTCCTGCCAACTAAATATCAATGTGTGTGCAACTAGATTACATTGTCGCGCCAACTAAGCATATGTGTGTGCAATTAGTGTCCTGCCAACTAAACATCAATGTGTGTGCAACTAGACTATATTACAAGCCAACTAAGCATATGTGTGTGCAACTAGTCTTCCTACCAACTAAACATCAATGTGTGTGCAACTAGACTACGGTACAAGCCAGCTAAACATCAATGTGTGTGCAACTAGACTACATTACAAGTTATGACAATTCATATGCGACTATGCGGACGAGATTGTGCAACTATATGGTCATGCATGTGCCAACTAAACTACTATGTGTGCAACTACAACTACTGTGGATGTAGCTTCAAAAAACTGGATTTGAAAAAAATTGCACCATGCAGTACTAAAGTTGCACAAAGCAGTACTGAAGTTGCACAATATAGCGGCAAAGTCGGCATCAAAAAAATTTCGTCGAAACATACTCAAGCGTGATCTAGTTTCAAAGATCTCGTCGCAAAGAATTCAACAGTGAAGACGGATCTGAATTCCGACGCGCGGTTTGAAAGATATGGCTTTTTAAAAATTCGGAAAACCAAAATAATTGTACGTGAAGCTGTTTTTTTTCAAATTGGACTAACCAGTGTGAACACATTAAATACTGATAATGACATGCACTAGCAGACAAAAAAAACTCATGCATGGCTAGGAAGCCCGGCCGCTCATTCTCTCCAGTTAGCGCGCGGCCACTTTTTAGATTTTGGGATATCCTAGAGTTTAAATTTTACCGATCCATATTAACCGTTAGATTAACTAAATACTACCCACTCTATTGAGTAGTATGATGTACCGTAAAATATCTCATCCTCTCGATCGTGCACTCAGGTCCTTCGTCTCCCAGTTTTGACCAAAGCACATGTAAGGCAGGGTGTTGAGAAAAGTATGCTGAAAATGGAACATAGACCAGACTGACCAGTTGCGTGAGGGTTAAGAATATAATTATTTCACTTGATAAAACAGTAGTTGTATCTCTGTCGCTGTAGCATGCAACACGGGTTTAGCACATCGTCACATAATCTTACTTTTCCTGCTAACCATTTTAAGAAATGGTGCTTCATTAGTTGAAGGAACAAAGTTGTACTAGTAAGCACAAGAAAGGTTGAAAAAGTGGCTCCAGCCGAATCCCCCTTGGCCCCCGCGTCGCTCCCGCAGGGGCGACTCGGGCGGCGCTAACCCTAGCCGCCGGCGGCGGCCCCTCCCCCCTTCTCCTCTCCCTCGCCACCACCGGAGGGGGTCGCCGGAAAGCCGCGCGTCCGCCGGGGAGGGTGGTGGCGAGGATCTCTCCGCCTGTTTCGCGCAGGGGATCTGGAGCCGGGGCGGCGGCCTCGGGTGGTGGTGCGTCGTCGTCTTCAGCCCGCGGCGTCGCTGGTGCTGGCCGCCCCCTTGGCCACGTGGGTGGCAAGGCGGCGGCGGGTGGTGGCTGTGGGGCGCGGTGGCCGCGGGGGCGCCCGCCCCGTATCTGACGCCTTCGCCCCAATCCGTTCGGCCTCTGTCAGATCTGGCTTCCGGCTGGCCCTGGTCGCCGCCGCCGCGTCTGTGGTAGGGGTGGGGGAGATGGGGGACCTGGAGAAATCCACGGCTGGTTATGCCGGCCACGATGACGGCGACGCCTGAGGGCGCCGTCTCCTACCTGTAGGCGCCGTCAAGGTGCCCCCTTTCCCCCTTCTGCCTCTCTCCCCTGCTCGTGCACCGGGGTGAAAACCCAAATCCCCCTTCATGGAGGTGCCGCTTTCGGTTAAGCATGGGGAGGTGGCTAGTTCGATCTGGTTTGTGGGCGTCCGGTGGCGACATGGTTGGCGTTGGCGGGGTCTTGGTGGTTCTTCTCCAAGTCAGTGGCTTCCCAACAATGTCTGCTCTGTCACCAGCAGCCTCACCCTGCTTTTTGCTTCTCCTTGAGTGTTGGTTCCCCCCTGCTCCATGTTTGCCTTTGTGGAGCTCGGCGACGCGAGTTGGTGGTGCCCTGGTCAGGCTCTCCGGGCGGCAATGGCGTCGGTTGTACATCTTTGCTCTAGGGAGAGCGTTTGCATCGTCCGACGGATCGGCGTCTCGTGCCAAGCGAGGGGCTAGGGAGCCCCTTCGGAGTTGCATGATGTTGTCAACGGCGCGGTCGGAGTCAATGGAGCTGTCAGCATTCCCTTACATGCTAGTTGGATCTCCGCAAGGCTTGCTGGTGTACGGGATGGATTGAACTCGGTGGAGGGCTTCATTGTCTTCAAGCTGGTCTTGTTCTTTAGTTTCTTCATCTTGGTTGTAGATGGTAGGAAGCCTATTAGCTGCTTGCACAGCACTATGTTTCCTTTTAGCTGTTTCTTTGTTCTTCTTTGTAAGTTGGCGGTTGCTGTAATCCTGGCCGGTTGATGGCTTTGTTAATTCAAAGCCGGGCTCGACTTGAGCCTTCGTTCTAAAAAAAAACACAAGAAAGGTTTGTCATTCTCAAGTCCAGGTCCCCACATTGAGTTCATGTCTCAAGCAGGACAGCATGGACCTGTTGTGTGGCAATACATGTGTAGAAGTAGGTTGAAAGCCACTCTGATCATTTGCTTCAGATTTTAATTTTAGAAATATGTCAGTCCAGTATGCGGGTCTGCTATTTTACAATGGCAATCGCGAAGTCTCTTCACCTAAAACTGCATTCCATCCTCTTTGGTCTGTGCTCTGTGTTGATTGGATCATACTATGGAGCAAAATTGTTTAGAATGAACATGATCATGGAGATGTAAGGCAAGAGTAATCTGAGATTCAGAGTAGTAGTTGGAATATTGACCAGTGGGCGAGAGCTGCAGGTGATTCATGGAATGGAAGGCACATGCACAACTGCTGGTTCTCTCGAAGGGCCAATGGCCGAACTTTTATTAGATAGAAAAGAAAGAAATACAGTCTGGTTAGCAGTCTAAGCGCACTAGAGCTGAAAACCGAGAAATAGAACACGAGTTACAGCGGTACAGAGACTGCCCCTGGCTACAGCTTAACCCAGGTGGCATGCAGAACCAACTAGGCACCGAGGTCTACAATGCATCCGGCCGATCGCCAAACGGCAATGTCTTCACAGGCCAGATCCAGCACCCTGTCCGCGCTGCTCGCTATCTGATCGAATATCCTGGAGTTCCTTTCCTTCCACAGCCGCCAGTGCATCAGAATAGCAATAGTGTCAAAATTACGACGCGTCATCTTGGGCACTCCGGCTCTGGCCTGAAGCAATAATGTCTTCACAACTGCTGGTTCGCATTGTACATCTATAAATTCTTTGCCTGGTTATATATCTCTTGGAGATCATTGGTTGTGATGTTGGTGACTTTTACAGTCCAGCATGACCTCAGAGTTCACAAATTGATAGTTAGATACCAACCAGAGTATATAATCCACACTTTCAAAAAATCCCAGATGAAGTTTACCCTCTGCTCGCTTGCACTGATGGCTCTTCGCCCTTGACAGTTGAGCTGTATGGTCAGTTAGAAATGCTCTGGAAGCATCTAGTTGGTTTTATAACTGTAGTGCTTTGCTGCTCGCATGACATGGTATTCCCCTCGTGTCCCCGCGGCCTTCACTAGGTTACACCAAGATGATACAATGTAGTAATTAATCGGGAGGAAAACTCCCAGTTACAAGCAGGCTACTGGTAAATAATGCAGAACACAGACGCATTCAGGAAAAGAAAAGAGAAAAGGAGCTTCCACAAATGAAACCTCCAGCAAGAATAAAAAGTCTGCTGATATGTCGATGCTACGTACAGTCTTCATGTTGTAGGAAGTAATGTCGCTTCATGTCTTCGTAATGTCGCTCAGCATCATTTCTTCATCTGCATTATCTGTAGACACTAGACAGATCCATGGTTAGCTCCGTTTTCAATTAACAAGATAGGGACTCTTCCATTTGAATCTGGAAGTAATATCCGCCAAACAATGAATAGTTAGATCTGTTTAGCTATGGCAAACTAGTAAACCCAACCAACGTTTATTGTGACTCACTTTCCCTTCTTTTCAGAAGCGTTCAAATAGGAATTTGAAGCAGTTATATTCTAGGGAACAGGACCATAGAAGAACCTGCAAGTTTTGTGGCAAGTCACAATTAGTATCTACTGAACACTGCAAAGATTCCACAAAATCTTAGGGAACACCACAAATATAAGGTGCTTATTTGAATTATTAGGCCAACAATATGGTGAATAAGCCAGTTGAAACAAGGACAACTGCACAAGTGTCTGTTCAAACGCTTTGATCCCCCTATCCCTATGAATTCCAGTATTTAAAGGGCCCGGGAGGAAACGCTTTGATCTCCCTATCTCATGTCATGTCATGCTGCAATTCTACCTCTGAATCTTGTTTCCCGTAATCCCATAGTACACTATATCAGTGCGGCAACATATAAGCTGAATCAACCGAGAGATAATTGAGTAAGCGCTTTCCCTAAAACAAAAAAGATAGAATTCTAGAAGCCAATCAAGGATATTGTTCTTTCAGAAGCTTGTACTTTCTTTTCAGCTTGAAAGCTCTGATATATTCCCCTGTGTGTTTAACCATTTGATATGTGTGTTCTAGGCGTCCAATTCATATCCATTTTGCAGTTCCTAGAGTTACAGTTCTCATAGTGCTCAGTTCATGCACAAGCTTGTAATCTTCCATGTAACTTATATGTCGTAGCTTTTGTTCCTGCCATGAAGTCATGAAGAGCCTTCTTCCTCTGTTTACTTCAGGTTGAAGAGCAATTTCATGACCTCGCAGGATGAAGTTACTGTGGAGGAACGTCGTACTCATCCTGGGCGACGGTTGCGTGTTTATATAGCCAGGTCGCGACCTCCTGGTATAGCGTACAAAGTTGGTTCAGATTACAACTTGGAGAAGAAGGGATAAAGGAGGTTACAAAGATAAACGCATATGAGCTAGATCCTAGTCTATCTTCGGTTGGAAACCTCCTGGCGATGGTTATCTGAACCTGTCACGTACGGCACTTGGCGTGACCAATATTTCGTTCAACACCCTCCCTTAATCACGAGAGTTGAGATTACGCTTGAACTCTTCAAAATTTTGTGTAGGCAAAGCTTTGGTGAATCCATCTGCAGCCTGATCACGAGAGTGAATGAAGCGAATTTCCAACTGTTTGTTTGCAACTCGTTCTCTAACAAAGTGGAAATCAATCTCAATATGTTTTGTCCTTGCATGAAAGACAGGGTTAGCAGACAGATAAGTAGCACCAAGATTATCACACCATAAACATGGAGCTTGGGTAGTCTTTACACCAAGCTCTCGCAGCATGGTCTGGACCCAAATAATTTCAGCTGTGGCATTTGCTAAGGCCTTATACTCAGCTTCAGTACTGGATCTTGATACAGTGGCTTGTTTCTTTGCACACCATGATATTAAGTTTGGACCAAAGAACACTGCAAAACCACCAGTAGATCGTCTATCATCTAAACAACCTGCCCAGTCAGAATCAGAGAATGCACTGACAAGTGTAGATGAAGACTTGTTGAAAGTGAGGCCAAGATTAACTGTATCTTTCACATATCTCACTATACGTTTAGCAGCTGTCCAATGAGTTGTAGTAGGTGCATGAAGAAACTGACAAACCTTGTTTACTGCAAATGAAAGATCAGGACTTGTCAAAGTTAGACACTGAAGTGCACCTACCAAGCTCCTGTACCTGGTACTGTCATCTTGACCCAAGTGCTTTCCTTCTGTAAGTGACAATTTTTCTATGCTGGACAGTGGAGTTGGAGAAGATTTACATCATTGTAACCCAACTCTTCTCACCAGATCAGTAGCATACTTTTCCAGAGAGATGAAGACTATTGCCTTGTTTCTTGACTTCAATCCCTAGGAAGAAGTGCAAGTCACCCAGATCCTTGAGAGCAAACTCAGCATTTAAATCCTTCAACAGTCTTGATATAGCCTCATTAGATGAGCTTGTGACAATAATATCATCAACATATATAAGAATGAATATGGATGTTTTCATCTTGTTGTAAATAAACAAGGATGTGTCAGACTTAGAAGGAACAAAGCCAAGAGTTTGCAATTTGTGACTTAGTCTGGAGTACCACGCCCTAGGAGCTTGTTTGAGTCCATATAATGCTTTATCAAGCTTGCACACATGAAAGGGTTTATTCTTGTTCTCAAAACCAGGAGGTTGTTTCATATACACTTCCTCTTCCAGAACGCCATGCAGAAACGCATTCTTGATATCTAGCTGTCGAAGACTCAATCCCGTGGAAACAGCAATATAGAGAGCACAAGACGAATAGTTGCAGCATTAACAACTAGACTAAAGGTGTCCTCATAGTAAATGTCGTATCGTTGTTTAAAGCCTTTTGCAACAAGTCTGGCTTTGTAGCGATCAATGGTTCCATCAGCCTTGTTTTTGACTCTAAAAACCCACTTGTAATCAATTAAATTTTTACCATGCCGTGGAGGAACCAGATACCATGTTTTATTTAGCAGGAGCGCCATGTGTTCTTCTTCCATGGCTGTCCTCCAATTCTTGTCACCGAGCGCCTCTCCAAGAGTACTAGGTTCTTCTGTAGAGCAAACGAGACTGAACTTTGTTAATTGTTTGTAATTTACTGGTTTGGTTACCCATTTTTGAAGATGTGTTCGCGGAGCAGCAGACACAGAGGTTGGTGCAGAAGATCCTGCTGCTGTAGCGACAGGACTTGCAGATCCCGAGGCTGATCTCGTAGCATCCCCTACGTCGCTGCCAGCCAGACCGGATGGATCGTCTGCGCCGGCACGGGGTGGAGGTGTTGGAGAGGTAGCTGGGTCAGGCCCGGAAGATCCTGGGCCACGGGACACGTCCGGCGCAGGCCTATCAGGGCGCAATGATGAGGCGGACCCAGGTGGAACCGCACCAGATCACGCGCCAGCTGACTGGGACGAATCCACCCGGGAATCCGCGCCTGTCTCCTGTCGGGCCGGAGCGACCCTGGGAGCCGCGCCTGTCTCCTGGCGGCGGACGTAGTGGTCGGGCCCATCAGCGGGCCAGCGAGCCTTGGTGCGCCGCGTGGGGGCGTCCGAGTGGGGCGGGTTGGATAGGTCGCCCGCGGGACCGCTGCTGGGTCGGCTGTCAGGCGGCGCGGAGACCCGCGCGCTGCCCCCTGGCGACAGCTCGGATCCCGAAGGAGATCCGCTGGCAGACTGCGGTGGAACTGATCCCGAGGCGGATCTGTCCCCCAGCCCTGGAAACATAATATGTTGCATATTGGACAGATTTTCTTCACTGTTTTGGATATTTGTGAAGGAAATATGCCCTAGAGGCAATAATAAAGTTATTATTTATTTCCTTATTTCATGATAAATATTTATTATTCATGCTAGAATTGTATTAACCGGAAACATAATACATGTGTGAATACATAGACAAACAGAGTGTCACTAGTATGCCTCTACTTGACTAGCTCGTTAATCAAAGATGGTTATGTTTCCTAACCATGAACAAAGAGTTGTTATTTGATTAACGGGGTCACATCATTAGTTGAATGATCTGATTGACATGACCCATTCCATTAGCTTAGCACCCGATCGTTTAGTATGTTGCTATTGCTTTCTTCATGACTTATACATGTTCCTTTGACTATGAGATTATGCAACTCCCGTTTGCCGGAGGAACACTTTGGGTGCTACCAAACGTCACAACGTAACTGGGTGATTATAAACAAGTACTACAGGTGTCTCCAAAGGTAGATGTTGGGTTGGCGTATTTCGAGATTAGGATTTGTCACTCCGATTGTCGGAGAGGTATCTCTGGGCCCTCTCGGTAATGCACATCACTTAAGCCTTGCAAGCATTGAAACTAATGAGTTAGTTACGGGATGATGTATTACGGAACGAGTAAAGAGACTTGCCGGTAACGAGATTGAACTAGGTATTGGATACCGACGATCGAATCTCGGGCAAGTAACATACCGATGGACAAAGGGAACAACGTATGTTGTTATGCGGTCTGACCGATAAAGATCTTCGTAGAATATGTAGGAGCCAATATGGGCATCCAGGTCCCGCTATTGTTTATTGACCGGAGACGTGTCTCGGTCATGTCTACATTGTTCTCGAACCGTAGGGTCCGCACGCTTAAGGTTTCGATGACAGTTATATAATGAGTTTATGAGTTTTGATGTACCGAAGGAGTTCGGAGTCCCGTATGAGATGGGGGACATGACGAGGAGTCTCGAAATGGTCGAGACGCAAAGATCGATATATTGGATAACTATATTCGGACATCGGAAAGGTTCTGAGTGGTTCGGGTATTTATCGGAGTACCGGAGAGTTACGGGAATTCGTATTGGGCCTCATTGGGCCATACGGAAAGGAGAGAAAGGGACCAAAAGGTGGCCGCGCCCCTCCCCTTGCTCTAGTCCGAATTGGACTAGGGAAGGGGGGCGCCCCCTTCCTTCCTTCTCCTTCTCTCTTCCTTTTCCTTCTCTCCTACTCACCCTACATGGAAGGATTCCTAGTTGGACTAGGAAAAGGGGAATCCTACTCCCGGTGGGAGTAGGACTTCCCTTGGCGCGCCAAACCTAGGGCCGGCCTCCTTCCTCCCTTGCTCCTTTATATACGGGGGCAGGGGGCACCCCATGGACACACAAGTTGATCATTGAGATCGTTCCTTAGCCGTGTGCAGTGCCCCCCTCCACCATATTCCACCTCGGTCATATTGTAGCGGTGCTTAGGCGAAGCCCTGCGACAGTAGAACATCAAGATCGTCACCACACCGTCGTGCTGACGGAACTCTTCCCCGAAGCTTTGCTGGATCGGAGCCCGGGGAACGTCATCGAGCTGAACGTGTGCCAAGAACTCAGAGGTGCCGGAGTAACGGTGCTTGGATCGGTCGGATCGTGAAGACGTACGACTACATCAACCGCGTTGATATAACGCTTCCGCTTTCGGTCTACGAGGGTACGTAGACAACACTCTCCCCTCTTGTTGCTATGCATCACCATGATCTTGCGTGTGCGTAGGAAATTTTTGAAATTACTACGTTCCCCAACAGTGGCATCCGAGCCTTGTTTTTATGGTTTGATGTTATTTGCACGAGTAGAACACAAGTGATTTGTGGACGATACAAGTCATACTGCCTACCAGCATGTCATACTTTGGGTCAGCGGTATTGTTGGATGAGACGACCTGGACCAACCTTACGCGTACGCTTACGCGAGACCGGTTCCCTCGACGTGCTTTGCACACAGATGGCTTGCGGGAGACTATCTCACCAACTTTAGTTGAACCGAGTATGGCTACGCCTGGTCCTTGAGAAGGTTAAAACGGAGTCTATTTGACGAAGTATCGTTGTGGTTTTGATGGGTAGGTGAGATTGGTTCTTGCTTCAGCCCGTAGCAGCCACGTAAAATTTGCAACAAACAAAGTAGAGGACATCTAACTTGTTTTTGCAGGGCATGTTGTGATGTGATATGGTCAAGACATGATGCTAAATTTTATTGTATGAGATGATCATGTTTTGTAACCGAGTTATCGGCAACCGGCAGGAGCCGTATGGTTATCGCTTTATTGTATGCAATGCAATCGCCCTGTAATGCTTTACTTTATCACTAAGCGGTAGCGATAGTCGTAGAAGCATAAGATTGGCGAGACGACAACGATGCTACGATGGAGATCAAGGTGTCGCGCCGGTGATGATGGTGATCATGACAGTGCTGCGGAGATGGAGATCACAAGCACAAGATGATGATGGCCATATCATATCACTTATATTGATTGCATGTGATGTTTATCTTTTATGCATCTTATCTTGCTTTGATTGACGGTAGCATTATAAGATGATCTCACACTAATTATCAAGAAGTGTTCTCCCTGAGTATGCACCGTTGCGAAAGTTCTTCGTGCTGAGACACCACGTGATGATCGGGTGTGCTAGGCTCTACGTTCAAATACAACGGGTGCAAATCAGTTACACACGCGGAATACTCAGGTTATACTTGACGAGCTATGCATATAATATATGACCTCGGAACACGGAGACCGAAAGGTCGAGCGTGAATCATATAGTAGATATGATCAACATAATGATGTTCACCATTGAAACTACTCCATCTCACGTGATGATCGGACATGGTTTAGTTGATTTGGATCACGTGATCACTTAGAGGATTAGAGAGATGTCTATCTATGTGGGAGTTCTTAAGTAATATGATTAATTGAACTTTAATTTATCATGAACTTAGTCCTGATAGTATTTTGCAAATTATGTTGTAGATCAATAGCTCGCGTTGTTGCTTCCCTGTGTTTATTTTGATATGTTCCTAGAGAAAATTGTGTTGAAAAATTGTTAGTAGCAATGATGCGGATTGGATCCGTGATCTGAGGTTTATCCTCATTGCTGCACAGAAGAATTATGTCCTTGATGCACCGCTAGGTGACTGACCTATTGCAGGAGCAGATGCAGACGTTATGAACGTTTGACTAGCTCAATATGATGACTACTTGATAGTTTAGTGCACCATACTTAACGGCTTAGAATCGGGACTTCAAAAACGTTTTGAACGTCATGGACCATAAGAGATGTTCCAGGAGTTGAAGTTAATATTTCAAGCAAATACCCGAGTTGAGAGATATGAAGTCTCCAACAAGTTCTATAGCTACAAGATGGAGGAGAATCGCTCAACTAGTGAGCATGTGCTCAGATTGTCTGGGTACTACAATTGCTTGAATCAAGTGGGAGTTAATCTTCCAGATAAGATAGTGATTGACAGAATTCTCTAGTCACCATCACCAAGTTAGTAGAACTTCGTGATGAACTATAGTATGCAAGGGATAACGGAAAATATTCCCAAGCTCTTCGCGATGCTAAAATCGGCGAAGGTAGAAATCAAAGAAAAACATCAAGTGTTGATGGTTGACAAGATCACTAGTTTCAAGAAAAGGGCAAAGGGAAAGAAGGGGAACTTCAAGAAGAATGGCAAGCAAGTTGCTGCTCAAGTGAAAAAGCCCAAGTCTGGTCCTAAGCCTGAGACTAAGTGCTTCTACTGCAAAGGGACTGGTCACTGGAAGCGGAACTACCCCAAGTGATTGGCGGATAAGAAGGATGGCAAAGTGAACATAAGTATATTTGATATACATGTTATTGATGTGTACTTTACTAGTGTTCATAGCAACCCCTCAGTATTTGGTACTAGTTCAGTTGCTAAGATTAGTAACTCGAAACGGGAGTTGCAGAATGAACAAAGACTAGTTAAAGGGCAAGGTGAAGATGTGTGTTGGAAGTGGTTCCAAGATTGATATGATCATCATCACACACTCCCTATACTTTCGGGATTAGTGTTGAAACTAAATAAGTGTTATTTGGTGTTTGCGTTGAGCATGAATATGATTTGATCATGTTAATTGCAATACAGTTATTCATTTAAGTTAGAGAACAATTGTTGTTCTGTTTACATGAATAAAACCTTCTATGGTCATACACACCAACGAAAATGGTTTGTTGGATCTCGATCGTAGTGATACACATATTCATAATATTGAAGCCAAAAGATGCGAAGTTAATAATGATAGTGCAACTTATTTGTGGCACTGTCGTTTAGGTCATATTGGTGTAAAGCGCATGAAGAAACTCCATGCTGATGGAATTTTGGAATCTCTTGATTATGAATCACTTGATACTTGCGATCCATGCCTTAAGGGCAAGATGACTAAAAACGCCGTTCTCCGGAACAATGAAGCAAGCAACAGATTTATTGGAAATCATACATACTGATGTATGTGGTCCGATGAATATTAAGGCTTGCAGCAGGTATCATTATTTTCTGACCTTCACAGATGATTTGAGAAGATATGGGTATATCTACTTGATGAAACATAAGTCTGAAACATTTGAAAAGTTCAAAGAATTTTAGAGTGAAGTAGAGAATCATCGTAACAAGAAAATAAAAGTTTCTACGATATGATCGCAGAGGTAAAATATTTGAGTTACTAGTTTGGCCTTCATTTAAACAATGTGAAATAGTTTCACTAACTCATGCCACCTGGAACACCACAGCATAATGGTGTGTCCGAACGTCATAACCGTACTTTATTGGATATAGTGCAATCTATGATGTTTCTTACCGATTTACCACTATAGTTTTTGGTTATGCATTAAAAACAACTGCATTCACGTTATAAAAGGGGCACCATCTAAGTCCATTGAGACGACACAATCTGAACTGTGGTTTGGCAAGAAACCAAAGTTGTCGTGTCTTAAAGTTTGGGGTTGTGATGCTTATATGAAAAAGTTTCATCCTGATAAGCTCAAACCCAAATCGGAGAAATATGTCTTCATAGGATACCCAAAGAAGACAGTTGGGTACACCTTCTATCACAGATCCAAAGGCAAGATATTCGTTGCTGAGAATGGATCCTTTCCAGAGAAGGAGTTTCTCTCGAAAGAAGTGAGTGGGAGGAAAGTAGAAAACTTAATGGGGTAATTGTACCTTCTCCCTTATTGGAAAGTAGTTCATCACAGAAATCTATTCTTGTGACTACTACACCAATTAGTAAGGAAGCTAATGATAATGATCATGTAACTTCAAGATCAATTTACTACTGAATCTCGTAAGTAAACCAGAGTGAGATCCGCACCAGAGTGGTACGGTAATCCTGTTCTGGAAGTCATGTTACTAGACCATGATGAACTTGTGAACTATGAGGAAGCGATGATGAGCCCAGATTCCGCGAAATGGTTTGAGGCCATGAAATCTGAGATATGATCCATGTATGAGAACAAAAGTATGGACTTTGATGGATTTGCCCGGTGATCGGCAAGCCATAGAATATAAATGGATCTTCAAGAGGAAGACGGGCGCTGATAGTAGTATTACTATCTACAAAGCTAGAATTGTCGCAAAAGGTTTTCGACAAGTTCAAAGTGTTGACTACGATGAGAGTTTCTCACTCGTATCTATGCTTAAGTCTGTCCGAATCATATTAGCAATTGCCGCATTTTATGAAATCTGGCAAATGGATAAACAAAACTGCATTCCTTAATAGATTTATTAAAGAAGAGTTGTATATGATGCAACCAGAAGGTTTTGTCAATCCTAAAGGTGCTAACAAAATATGCAAGCTCTAGTGATCCATCTATGGACTGGTGCAAGCATCTCGGAGTTGGAATATACACTTTGATAAGTTGATCAAAGCATATAGTTTTATACAGACTTGCGGTGAAGCCTGTATTTACAAGAAAGTGACTGGGAGCACTACAACATTTCTGATAAGTATATGTGAATGACATATTGTTGATCGGAAATAATGTAGAATTATTCTGCAAAGCATAAAGGAGTGTTCGAAAGGAGTTTTTCAAAGAAAGACCTCGATGAAGCTGCTTACATATTGAGCATCAAAATCTATAGAGATAGATCAAGACGCTTGATAAGTTTTTTCAATGAGTACATACCTTGACAAGATTTTGAAGTAGTTCAAAATGGAACAGTCAAAGAAAGAGTTCTTTCCTGTGTTACCAGGTGTGAAATTGAGTAAGACTCAAAGCCCGACCACGACAGAAGATAGAAAGAGAATGAAAGTCATTCCCTATGCCTCGGCCATAGGTTCTATAAAGTATGCCATGCTGTTTACCAGATCTATTATATACCCTACACTGAGTTAAGCAAGGGAGTACAATGGTGATCTAGGAGTAGATCACTGGACAGCGGTCAAAGTTATCCTTAGTGGAATAAGGATATGTTTCTCGATTATGGAGGTGACAAAAGCTTCGTCGTAAAGGGTTACGTCGATGCAAGTTTTGACACAGATCTGTATGACTCTAATTCTCAATCTAGATACATATTGAAAGTGGGAGCAATTAGCTAGAGTAGCTTCATACAGAGCATTGTAGACATAGAAAATTGCAAAATACATAACGGATCTAAATGTGAAAGACCCGTTGACTAAGATTCTCTCACAAGCAAAACATGATCACACCTTAGTACTCTTTGGGTGTTAATCACATAGCGATGTGAACTAGATTACTGACTCTAGTAAACCCTTTGGGTGTTGATCACATATCGATGTGAACTATGGGTGTTAATCACATGGTGATGTGAACTATTGATGTTAAATCACATGGCGATGTGAACTAGATTATTGACTCTAGTGCAAGTGGGAGACTGAAGGAAATATGCCCTAGAGGCAATAATAAAGTTATTATTTATTTCCTTATTTCATGATAAATATTTATTATTCATGCTAGAATTGTATTAACCGGAAACATAATACATATGTGAATACATAGACAAACAGAGTGTCACTAGTATGCCTCTACTTGACTAGCTCGTTAATCAAAGATGGTTATGTTTCCTAACCATGAACAAAGAGTTGTTATTTGATTAACGGGGTTACATCATTAGTTGAATGATCTGATTGACATGACCCATTCCATTAGCTTAGCACCCGATCGTTTAGTATGTTGCTATTGCTTTCTTCATGACTTATACATGTTCCTTTGACTATGAGATTATGCAACTCCCGTTTGCCGGAGGAACACTTTGGCTGCTACCAAACTTCACAACGTAACTGGATGATTATAAAGGAGTACTACAGGTGTCTCCAAAGGTAGATGTTGGGTTGGCGTATTTCGAGATTAGGATTTGTCACTCCGATTGTCGGAGAGGTATCTCTGGGCCCTCTCGGTAATGCACATCACTTAAGCCTTGCAAGCATTGAAACTAATGAGTTAGTTACGGGATGATGTATTACGGAACGAGTAAAGCGACTTGCCGGTAACGAGATTGAACTAGGTATTGGATACCGACGATCGAATCTCGGGCAAGTAACATACCGATGGACAAAGGGAACAACGTATGTTGTTATGCGGTCTGACCGATAAAGATCTTCGTAGAATACGTAGGAGCCAATATGGGCATCCAGGTCCCGCTATTGGTTATTGACCGGAGACGTGTCTCGGTCATGTCTACATTGTTCTCGAACCGTAGGGTCCGCATGCTTAAGGTTTCGATGACAGTTATATAATGAATTTATGAGTTTTGATGTACCGAAGGAGTTCGGAGTCCCGTATGAGATGGGGGACATGACGAGGAGTCTCGAAATGGTCGAGACGCAAAGATCGATATATTGGATAACTATATTCGGACATCGGAAAGGTTCTGAGTGGTTCGGGTATTTATCGGAGTACCGGAGAGTTACGGGAATTCGTATTGGGCCTCATTGGGCCATACGGGAAAGGAGAGAAAGGGACCAAAAGGCGGCCGTGCCCCTCCCCTTGCTCTAGTCCGAATTGGACTAGGGAAGGGGGGCGCCCCCTTCCTTCCTTCTCCTTCTCTCTTCCTTTTCCTTCTCTCCTACTCCCCCTACATGGAAGGATTCCTAGTTGGACTAGGAAAAGGGGAATCCTACTCCCACCACTTCCCTTGGCGCGCCAAACCTAGGGCCGGCCTCCTACCTCCCTTGCTCCTTTATATACGGGGGCAGGGGGCACCCCATGGACACACAAGTTGATCATTGAGATCGTTCCTTAGCCGTGTGCGGTGCCCCCCTCCACCATATTCCACCTTGGTCATATTGTAGCGGTGCTTAGGCGAAGCCCTGCGACAGTAGAACATCAAGATCGTCACCACGCCGTCGTGCTGACGGAACTCTTCCCCAAAGCTTTGCTGGATCGGAGCCCGGGGAACGTCATCGAGCTGAACGTGTGCCAAGAACTCGGAGGTGCCGGAGTAACGGTGCTTGGATCGGTCGGATCGTGAAGACGTACGACTACATCAACCGCGTTGATATAACGCTTCCGCTTTCGGTCTACGAGGGTACGTAGACAACACTCTCCCCTCTCGTTGCTATGCATCACCATGATCTTGCGTGTGCGTAGGAAATTTTTGAAATTACTACGTTCCCCAACAATTTGCTGCACCATTTTCTCCGTAGTTTTCATCTGCATCATCACAAAACTTATGCAAAGGGTTATGATCATTAGTCAACGGTGAATCATTACAATCATTATCCCCATGAGATATGCCTGTAAGAGTGGATGGTAGAAGAAGGGTTTCTTTTCGAAGGACTGCACCGGCATTAGGATGAAGTTCGGAGAAAGGAAATTCTGTCTCATCAAACACGACGTCGCGAGAAATATAAACGCGGCTAGTGGAGATGTCAAGACACTTGACACCTTTGTGTTGAGCGCTATAGCCAAGGAACGCGCATTGCTTAGAACGAAACATGAGTTTGCGGTTGTTGTATGGTCGGAGATTTGGCCAACAAGCGCAACCAAACACACGAAGTGTTGTATAGTTGGGTTTGGTGTGAAGAAGACGCTCAATGGGAGTTTCATAGTTTATGACACGGCTAGGAAGCATATTTATAATATGTACCGCAGCAAGAAAGGCCTCGTCCCAAAACTTTAGGGGCATGGAGGCACCGGCCAAAAGTCAACGATGTGTCTGTGTTTGCGTTCAGCGGACCCATTCTGTTGATGGGCGTGAGGACATGACACATGATGAGATATGCCAATTTTCTGGAAAAACGAGTTTAGCTTCTCGTATTCCCCTACCCAATCAGATTGGAGAGCAACGATTTTGCAATCAAACTGGCGCTCAACGAGAGCTTGGAAGTTCAGAAATACTTGGAACATATCGGACCTTTTCTTAAGAAGATAGATCCATGAAAACTTGCTATAATCATCTATGAAACTCACATAATACGTGTGCCTACCAACAGAGGAGGGGGCAGGACCCCACACATCAGAAAACACAAGTTGTAAAGGCTTGGTGGAAATGCTGGTAGAAACTGGATAAGGTAATTGGTGGCTTTTAGCCTTTTGACAAGAATCACAAATTGTTTCAACATCACGCTCTCCAACATACGGGAGCTTATTTTTCCTAAGCAATCGCTCAACTAAAGAAAAAGATGCATGTCCTAAACGATCGTGCCATCGTGTTGAAGACACTTTGGTGGCACTGAAAACTTGTTTATTGAATCTGCTAATCTCCAGAATCAAGGGGTAAAGCCCACGAATGCATCTACCTCGATATAGCACCTTCTTCGTTGCCTGATCCTTGATCAAAAAGAAATAAGGGTGAAACTCAAGAAAGACATGGTTGTCAATGGCAATGCGATGAACGGAAAGAAGACTTTTTGAAGCACTAGGAACATGCAGAATTTTTCTAATATGAATTTTTCGATGAGGGGTTTTAATGATTGAGTGACCAACGTGACTAATTTTCATACCTTCTCCACTTGCTGTGTGGATGTGATCTTTGCCACGGTACTTGTCGCGCATGGTCACCTTTTCCAGCTCACCGGCGATGTGGTTCGTGGCGCCGCTGTCGATGTACCAGTTGGTGTCGACGCCGTAGGAGACATCAGCGACTCCGGCCACCTTCTCGTCCTGGGAGGAGTCATCTTCATCCTCCTCAAAACGGTACCAGCAATCCTTTGCCGAGTGTCCCGGCTTGCCACAGATTTGACACCTGATTGTGTCAGGGCGTGATCTGTTGTTGGAGGAGTTGCTGCGCCGGCCTCGGTTGTTGGTGAAGGAAGGTCGGCCGCCACGTGTGTTGTTGGCGCCGGTGCTGTTGCCGTTGCCAGCGCCCTTGCCCTTGCCGTTCCGAGGCGGCCCGCGGTTGCGAGAGCCTCCACCCCGGCCGCGAGTGGCGACGTTGGCTGATGACTTGAAGCCACCTCCCGCGCCAGCTCCCTGGAAGAGAGCCACCCGCTTGTCGAAATTGCTCATTTGCCCGAACAGCTCGTCGAGGGTGACCGGGGTGGTGCGGGCATCGAGGGCGGACACCAACGGCTGGTACTCCATGTCAAGCGCGTTGAGGATGTACGAGATTAACTCACCATCCTGCAACGGCTTGCCAGCCGCGGCGAGCTCATCGGCAAGCCCCCGCATGTGCGCGAAGAAGGTTGCCACCGATTGCGTTCCTTTCTGCGTATTTGTGAGGGCGGCGCGGATGTTGTTGATGCGGGACAGCGACGTCGACGAGAACATGCTCGCCAGCGCCGTCCAGAGCTCGCGTGCATGCGCGATGGAGGTGACCTGCACTAGCACCTCTTTGGACATGTTATTCAGAAGATAACCGAGTACCTGCTGATCCTCGCGGAACCAGACGGCGTGAAGTGGATTTGGGATGGTTTCCTCCTTTCCATCCTTGTCCTTGCTGACGACGAACTCGGCCGGCTCCGCCATGCTTCCATCAACGTACCCGAAGACTCCAGCTCCTCTCAGCTGCGGCGTGATCTGGGTGCGCCAGAGGATATAGTTGGTGCGGGTGAGGCGCTCGGTGATCTGGCTGGAGAGGGGGGAGGAGGTGGCGGCGGATGAGGCCATGGCAGGAAGCTGCGGTGGAGAGGAGGAAAAGCTAGATGGGAAGAGTTAGGCTCTGTATACCATGTGGAGGAACGTCGTACCCATCCTGGGGGACGGTTGCGTGTTTATATAGCCAGGTCGCGACCTCCTGGTATAGCGTACAAAGATGGTTCAGATTACAACTTGGAGAAGAAGGGATAAAGGAGGTTACAAAGATAAACGCATATGAGCTAGATCCTAGTCTATCTTCGGTTGGAAACCTCCTAGCGATGGTTATCTGAACCTGTCACGTACGGCACTTGGCGTGACCCATATTTCGTTCAACAGTTACGAGGAGTGGTCAGATTTGGATGCAAGTTCCCTGCGCCTCTGAAAGGTACTACCATAGAAATATTGATACAATTTCTCCATGGCAATTTGGATACACCTTTGACATACATACATATATATATATATATATATATATATATATATATATATATATATATATATATATATATATATATATTCAGGTAAGGAAAATATGCTCAACTTTAAGGAGCTTACGTTTGTAACAAACATAAGACAGATGAACAAAACTGTATGCTGGTGCCTGGTGGTACTGCACCTTAGTTTTGCAATTTGTTCTTTGTTGGATTTCGGTGGTACTGCAGAAAAAGCAGCTAGATGGGTCTGCTAGATTCAGAAGTCTACATAGTAGTTTTGCTATGAAAGAAAGTGGTTTAGAACTCAATCTCTAGGTATGCTGCAACAGTAAGCAGAGAACAGTGGTTGAAATGGAAGTACATGCACAACTATCAGTTCTCACACCCTGGCTCTATAAATTCTTCACCACAAACTGCTGCATCAAGTCTGGGTTTGTTCTTTCAGATTGAGTTGTGAAGCTGTAGTTTAGCTTGTTTTTGTCATTTTATATTAGGCTGCATCAAGTAGGGAAGGATGGATATGCATGGGCCTTCAGGACAGGATTGGGGAGGCCCTGCATGATGGGCCCCTGGATGGTTGGGTCTGGTTCCACCTGGTGGGACTGGGTTTCCTGGTTACCCTAACCCTGGTTCTTGGGGGCCTGGGTTCGTTGGATTCTTCAGGTCTTGGTAAGTTCAATTCTCAGTTTTTTTAATTTTGCGGTGAAATCTCAGCTAACCGATGGCGATCATCAATTCATTCAGTTACATACAAATTGTTCTTCGTTAAAAAAAACAATTAGTGGTCAAGTTCAAGTGGAAATTTTTACCACCAACTGACACATCAATTCCAAGCAATGAAGCATTCACTAGCATTTTAAATTTGTAGCTCTGGAACTCTTCTGTTTTAGACGGAGTACATCTGAAATTCTGCTTTTTCTGCAGCTTTCTGTGGTGCTGCTGCTACCTGCTCAAATATTGCTGCGGCCCTCTCTACGGACACTAGGCCAAGGTGGCCCACGACCCCCTTTCTGATGATAGCTTGTGGAGCTGCTGCTCATATCCACCACAAGAAGCAACACACTTTACCACAATTCCTAGACTAAGTATCCGCGAAGAACGCAGTTGGATGAGGATGTTGCATCTTGGGTGAAAATTATAGTGTTAGCATCTATCTCTCCTGCAGATGACTGTTTCAGTCTTGCATAGTTTACCTGGTACTAGTGTGTTATTTCAGGAAGCAATTGTCAGGCTCTTTCGACCTTGTTGTACCTTGCTGAATGCGTCTCACAGGCCGGCAACGGTCCCATACTAGCAACAACAAGGTCTGTGAGCTAGCTATGTGTATGTATGTTCGACCTGTTATAGATCTTGTTGTTGTTGCCAGTATCCTACCGGAGATCATTGTTTCAGTGATTCGGTCTAGCATGATTTGCCTGGTGCTAGCTTTATTTTAGAATGCAATTGCCAGGCTCTTTCTCTACGTTGTGCCTTGCTGAGACTAACAAAGCCTTAGACTGAGAAAAAACGGCCTACTGTGTACAGGTCCATTCTTTTGCCTAACCCCTGGCGATCACAATCTAACCAAATCGAGATAGTTAAGACAAACAAATATCATTGTGATTTGTACCAATCACGCCCTGGTCTGTAGAGATTGACACGGTGCGATTCCGTAATTAATCGTAACCTTGTCGATCAAGTATCGCCCTTGTATAAATTCAAGCAAGCTCACGGTAAAAAATATTATGTTTGATGATTGTTGAAATTTTGCGAAATGACATGTGGCCATGGTTTTCAATTTCAGTTTCAGAAAAATTTCAGCACCAACCGAAATCGCTGAAATTCAGTGAATTTCAGTGATTTCAGTTTCCATTTCAGCCAAATGACCGAAATATTCACTTTAATTGAATTACAAATTTGAAAATTTCAAAAAATATTTTGAAAAACATTGGAATTGTTGTGCTATACTGAAATTGCTGAAATATTTTGGCTGAAACGTAATATTTTAATGTCTGCTGTGAATTTCACCGAAATCTCACTGAAAGTGAAAACCATTCATGTGGCACACACACTACATGTCGTGGTACTCTCTATCGGGGGGTGCCAAGCTTCAAGTCCTCGCCCAAGGTGTCAAGTTCTCTCCCATGCCAGGCTTTTGCTAGAGCATCAAAGATCAGATCATACGTCCAAAAGTGTTGTCGAGTGATTCCTTAGCTCAAATGATTCCGCGTCTGCACCTTCTCTTGAGTTTGAGTGTGTGTGCTGCATGTCAACCTGCAAAGATTCATAAATCGCCTTCTCGAGATTCCACTCCTGTTACCCACGCACCGCTTGAATTTGTTCACTTTGGTGTTTTTGATCTCGCAATTATTCTATTGGTGGTTTAACATATTTGGGTGATTATAGCCGATTTGCATCGATTTATCTTTCAAGACACGGATCTAATGCAGAGCAAGCCTTTTACACTTTCCAGAAGCAGGTTGAGCGCGTGCATAACACTGATATTAATGCCTTTTAATACAATTTGGGAGGATAATATCATCGCACATCTACATATGTCTGACCAAGAACACCACCATATTGTTGGAACTGCATAGCTCTCCTCGTCGATTATTCTCTCCCGGTATGTTTGTAGCATAGTTCCTCTTAATAACTTCAGCTGTGCTTTGCATGACAAAGTTTTTGCTTCAATCAACCGTAAATGCCCCCTAAAATTTTATGTCTCCTGGAACTGTGTTGACGTGGAGGGCATGTGTGATTTGCTGCAGGGCTCGCACGGAGGCATCTGCGCGCCTTCGACAAGGTCACCTTGCTGCATGGACGGAAACCTATGCTTGCTATCTCAATTATTCGGTTATTTTCTTGCTGATCCCATTGCCAAATCCTGAGTAGTATATCGAGCTTAATTATATATACACATCTCAAGCTTGGTCTGTTTCCAATCTACTCTTTGAACACCTCTAAGTTGAATGTGATTGAGAACGAAATTGTACGTTTCTACTTTTAATTCTTGTTTGCAACTATAATATATTTCTCAGGTAAGGAAAATATGATCAACTTTTTAGAAGCTTGTGTTTGTAACAAATAGAAGACAAATGAATAAAACTGTACGCTAGCAGTGCAGGTTGTAATGCGCCTTACTTTTGCCATTTGTTCTTTGTTGGATTGTGGTGTTACTGCAGAAAAATCAGCTACATGCGATTGTTAGATTCAGATGTTTACATTTACATACTATTTTTGTTATGAATCAAAGTGGTTTAGAACTCAGTCTCTAGAGGTCAAAATGTCCCTGTAATACTGCAACAGTAAGCAGAGAACAGTAGTTGAAGTGGAAGTAAGATAGACTAGTGGGTGAGCAATTGAACAGTACATGAACAACTACCTCTATAAATTATTCTTCACCACAAACTGTTGCTTCAAGTCTCAACTTTGCTCTTTCTGATTGAGTTGTGAAGCTGTAGTTTACCATTCAACAGCAGTTTAGTTTTCATTTTTAGTAGGAGCAATCCAGGGCAGGATAGATCTGCATGGGCTTGGAGGACCGGGTTGGGGAGGCCCTGCAGGATGGGGCCCGGGAGGGCGGGGTCTGGTTCCACCTGGCGGTCCTGCGGGATGGTTCCCTGGTGGCCATGGCCCTGGTTGGAGGGGGCTGGGCTCGGTGGATTCTTTGGATCATGGTAAGCTGAATTATCTCAGGTAACTGATGGCGGTCATCAATTCATCCAGTTAGCATGTCAATTGTTTTCCTTTATAAAAAATCTGTCTATTCACTCGGTAGATGATTAGTGGTTCAGGGATAAAGTGTAAATTTTTCAGCGCCAATTGAAACCACAATTCCAAGCAATGAAGCATATACTAGCAGTTTAATTTCGTAGCTCTGAAACTTCTTTTCTACTCCCTCCGTTCCTAAATATAAGTCTTTGAAGGGATTTCACTATGAACCACATATGGAGTAAAATGAATGAATCTACACTCTAAAATGTATCTATATACATCCGTATGTGGTCCGTAGTGAAATCGCTATAAAGACTTATATTTAGGAACGGAGGGAGTATATCTGAAACTCTGCTTCTTCTGCAGCTTCTATCTCTCGTGTGCTGCTGCTGCCTGCTCCAAGATTGTTGTGGCCTGTTCTTTGGGCGCCCAGGCCCAGGCGGCCTGCCGCCCCCATTCTAATAGCCGGAGGAGCCCACTAGAAACAATGCACTTGACCAAAATTCCTAGACTAAATGAGTGCAGAAGAACCCACTTGTGTGAAGATATTGCATCTTGGAAGTTCCCCTTGCCGCTATGTGAACATTACTGAAAGTCATATGGTCTTGGTAGTATCTATCCTGCAGATCATTGATTCAGTCTTACATAGTTTACCTGGTGCCAGGGCTATTTCAGAATGCAATTACACTTGCTGCCATGTAAACACAACTGAAAATCATGTGATCATGCCTCTCTCCTGGAGATCATTGTTTCAGTCTTACCTAGTTAGGCTCTCTCTGCCTTGTATTTTTGCTGATGCATTTCGCAGGCCAACAACAACCCAAAGCTCTCTCCACTTTATACTTCGTCGATGCTTTTCACAGGCAGAGAACTGTAGTGACTACTAGTGCTCTCTCTTGGTAGGTGCCAAGACATCATGATGCCATCCTCGCTCAACCGCACACAGCGACCTAACAAAATGGGAGCCTAGCACTTGTATTCTTTTGGGGTGGGCAGGGGGGCAAGCTTAGACTGAGACCACAACATACTGTGTTGCAGGTCAATTCTTTTGCCTAACCCTACCTTGGCGACCATGATCTAACCGAATCGGTGTAGTTAAGCCAAACTGATATCGTTGTGATTTTGTATTGATCACGATCTGATTGGTGGAGATTGTTATGGTGTGATTCTGTAATTAATTGTAACCTTGGCAATCAAGAATCGGTGTACTGCTTACGGCAAAAGCAATGTAGTTCGCTTGGTAATTGCTGATCTTTTGCACGTTGACATGCGTCACACACAATAGATGTCGCTGTAGTCTCTACCGTAGGGTGCCAAGCTTCAAGTCCTTGTCCAACGCGTCGAGGCATCAAGCTCTCTCTGGTGCCAAGCTTCAAGTCCTCGTCCAACGCGTCGAGGCATCGAGCTCTCTCCGGTGCCATGCTCTCGCCAGATCTGTTGTGCCGTAGATTAAAGTCATGTGTCCAAAAGCATTGGCGAGTCATTGCTTAGGTCAAATGAATTCCTTTGTGCACCGAGTCTAGTGTGGCTTATGCATGTCAATGTGCAAAAGTTCGTAAATTGCCTTCTCGCGATTCCACTCACGTTATACCAAAAGGGTTGTCGAGTCATTCCTTAGGTCAAATGAATTCTCTTGTGGAACTCTTCTGGACTTGAGTGTGTCTGATGCATGTCAATTTGCAAAAGTTCATAAATTAACATCTTCAGATTCCACTCATATTACTCACACACCGCTTGAACTTGTTCATTTTGGTGTTTTTGGTTCTGTAATTACTTTTATAGATGGTTTCAAATATTATGTGAGTTTCTTGGATGATACTAGCCGGTTTACATGAATTAATGTCGCACAACATAAATCTAACGTAGAGCAAGCCTTCTACAGTTTCCAGAAGCACATGTTGAGCGCATGCATAACACCAAGGTTAAGGGCTTTAGGTCGATTGGGGATGATAATATCATCGCCCATCTAGGTATTTCCAAAGAGAAGGTATTACACGTCGTGTACCATGCCCTCACGGACATATTGCCGAGCAAGAACACCACCATATTGTTTTTTTTTGCGGGAAAACTTCCAATCAATTCATCAACGGTTAAGGTAGTACAAAGAACACTAGAAGTATAATTTACATCTAGGTCCGTAGATCACCTAGCGATGACTACAAGCACCGGAGTGAGCTGAAGGCGCGCCACCATCATCACCCCTCCCTCGTCGGAGCCAGACAAACATTCTTGTGATAGATAGTCGGGAAATCGTCATGCTAAAGCCCCATAGGACCAGCGCACTAGAACAGCAACCGCTGCCGATGAAGAGAAGCGTAGATCAGAAGGATCCAACTACCGGACACAGAAACGTAGATGAACGAAGACCAGATCCAGTCGGATCCACCGAAGACAAACGCCGAACGGATCCCACAAGATCCGTCGGAAACAAACCTCCACACACCTTCCGACGACGCTTGAAACATCACCGGGGTGGGGGCTAGGCGGGGAGGACCTTATTCCATCTCCAAGAAGCAACGGCCGCCTCGTCTTCTTGAGCATGGCACAAACCCTAACAAAACTCAAAAAAGCACATGAAAACGGACCCCTCCCGCTAGCAAGGACCCGGATCCACCGCGCCTTCATGGTCCAAAGACCATAGGAGAGGAGACGGACCGACGCCGGCACCGGCGAGAGTCAAGGAAACCCTAGATGAGAGTTCCTAGAAGGGCAGGACCGAAGCGGCACACGTCGCGACACACCACTCATAAATATCCTTGCTCATTCTTCTCTCCCAGGTTAGATTTTTGGATATAACAATTTGAGTGATGTGGCTTCATGAGAATGCAGTAAAATCATCTAGTGGGGTGCCCCTATTTAGATATAGAAGATACCACGCAAAATTGTAAAAAGAAAAATATATTTTCTCACCTGTTGATGCGTCCCTGCCAGCCTGCCTATGATATCGCAAGATGATTTTTTGTCCAAAAGGACCACTTGTCCAGTGCATTTGTCAAAAAAAGACCACCTCTGAGAGCATTTGACAGAAAGGACCGACCCAGCCGTGGCGGCAGGCGCGGAGGGCGACAAATGTAGCCTGCCGCCACGCACGACGGCGGCCGCACCTGCCACCACGCTACCAGGCGGCCTCTTGACCATAACAGGACGCCGGGGATTTCTCGCGCCGCGACGAAACGGACAAGTTCCGGTGGGCCCTGCCGCCATGGCGTGAGGCGGCCGATTGCTGGCGCCGTGGGCCCTGCCGCCACCCGCACTGGCGGTGGCCCAACAGCTGTTGCGTCCGAGCCGACAGCACCACTGTGGCAGACGGCGCTGATTCCCATGCTCTGGAATCTTGATGCAGGAGGTGACAGCACCCAATTCGATGCCCATGCCTTGTTTTGCTTTCTGGCTTTCTGCCACAAGTTTCGATGCTCTGGAATCGGATTCCCGCCTAAAATTTGTACTAATTCCTATGCAGACGACACTGATTAAAGAAGTGCGTGATTCCCGCTTCGGTCTATTGCTGCAGACAACACAAGATCACTCAGGCATGCACTGGTTGCACTGTTTTGGATCACGCGTATTTCCCGCCTAAAATTTCGTCTGTTCACGCCTATTTTCTCGCCATCATTTGTCGTCTGAGCCCATAAAAGGAGACACCGAGGCTCTCGTCATCCTCGTCCAGCCAATCTCGAAGTCGCCACTGCGCAAAGTGTGTAACACATTTTTTCAATCGATATGAGTTTGCCTTGCTCGGATCAAAGCATTAGGCCAAGGAAAATGAAGAATGCAAGTTTGCCTCCGGGGATGGCAGTCCTGCGGTATTGGTGTGGCGATCTTTGCAAGGTGAAGGAGGTGACGGATTTTTCAGATTTGTTGGGCATGAAGTTTTTCATGTGCGCCAATTATGAGGAAGATCCATCCGTAGCTAGTTCAGAGTACGACAAGCCTCCGATATGCTTTAACCATCACGAATAGATATATTGTTTGTTTTTTGGTTGATTATTTATTAACATTCTTGTTTTTGTTGTAGTCTCCTCCACCTTTCTGCATGTACTATCGTTGGATTGACACAGAGATATCAACTTGGGGAGTCATTGATATTCATGAAAGAAGTCGCCGTGCATGGGATAGTTTCTACGTCGAAGAGCGACCTGAAAAGGCGGAAGCAGAGGAGAAAGCAGAGCAAGAGAGAGAGAGAGTTAAAAGAATACTATGCTGAGCAAAAGGGTTACTTTCAGGATTTACTGGAAAAAACAGGGAAGAGGCTCGTCGTATGGAGGAGAAGGAACAACAGCGAAAGGAGGCTCGTGAGGCAGAGCGACAGAGAAAGAAAGAAAAAGCTCGTGAGGCCAAGGCAGCAGAAGAAGCTGGCGATGGAAAAGGAAAATATCCACGCTGGACTCAGTAGATACCTGGGTAGTATTTTAAATTTCGCAATTGTTTGTATCTTATTTTCGGCAGTTTAATGTAGCTATATTTCAGTAGTTAAATGTAGCTTTATTTCAATAGTACAACGTATCTTATTACAGTTGTACCGTGTCGTAATGAAAAAAATATAGTTTTAAAATAAAAGAAAAAAGTCAATTTTACTACCCTCAACAAAGTTGGTGGTTCACATTACCCCCTGATCTATTTTTCGGTTCCCTTACCCCCCTAAACAATCCCATACCGGACCAAAAAACCCCTGGATGGTATGTCTTGACTTGCAGCTGACATGGCGCTGGTCAATGGTGGTTTTGACCTGTGGGTGGGGCCATGATGATTAACTTAATAAAAACAAAAACTTAGCCCTGTGATTAATTAGGCAGTGGGACCTGCTTGGCAGTGACTCAAGGGGTGGATTAACTAAGTGCTAACGATAGGTTTAGCCGGTGGCTAACCGGGGCACATCGGACATCGCCGGCCGGCCGATTCCGGCGGAGGATGGATGCGCGCGTGGGCTCTGTGTGACCAGCGCGACGAGGCGCGTTGGCTGGTTGTAGCAACGGGTGCTGGGGTGGCTGGTGCTGGCGACGGAAGTGAGCTGGGCGGCGACGGCGCTCGGTGCATGCGGGCAACTGTGATGGAGCATGCAGACGAGCAAGATGAGTACCGGGGTGGGAACCACGGGGTATCAGAAGCTTGTTGGACAACACATGGCGGCTGGGAGAGCTTGGCAGCGACGAGCTCATCGGCAATGGCGGACGGCGGCTTCGGTCATGGCAGCTACCTTAGTTGGAGGACCAAATCGACGAAGGGGGAAGGAGATAAATGCGTAGGAGCTCATAGTGAAGTCGTAGGGCATCTTTTCTGGCTCGGGGAGGCTCTGAAGTGCCCGAATCGACAACGGCGATCTTCAGATGCCAACGAGGAAGAAGATGGCGGTTAGCGTGATGCAGTGTGTCCGAGCTCGAGTTCTTCTACGGAGATGTTCAAGGCGTCTAGGCGGAGCTCCTGGACATGTTGGTGTGGCAAGAGGTGGCTGGTGGACACGAGGACAGAGGGCGGCGGCGAAGGTTTCTTTCGGAGACACTCGGGAGAGAGAGCTAGAGAAGAGCAGAGGAAGTTGTGAAAGAGGGAAGAGGTAGAGGAGGCCGTGCACGTCTCTATGGCGCGAAGAAAGGCCCAGGGACGCGTGGGACGGTGTGAAGCATGAGGTGGCCGTCGACGCACGAACGCCTACAACGCAGCGTCCTCCTAGCGAGGGGTTGAAGACGCCCCTGCCATAGTGGGACCCACCCGTAGGTCAAATACCACCTTTGACCGTGTCCATGTCAGCATCCGGTCTAGGAAAACCACCCAGGGTTTTTTTTGTCCGGTATGGGATTGTTTAGAGGGGTAAGGGAACCAAAAAATAGATCAAGGGGTAATGTGAACCAGCAACTTTGTTCAGGGTAGTAAAATGGACTATTTTCTTTCCGGCCATAAATAATTTTTGTCACTTTCTTTCCCGACAATTTTTCCTTCTTTCCTTCTATCCCCACCCGAAAACACATTAATAATACAAACTAATTATCAAACGTCGTGCAACAACTACAACATTAAATTAAGATAGAACATAATGCCCTACAATAAGACAGTACAAAATAATAATGCAAGTACATCTGAATTAAACGATAGAACTGGACTTGCTTAGAAACTACATGAAGGCATCATCGTCATCCTCTGTCGGTGCAGAACTCTTTCCCTTCGAGGATGCAGAACTCGTACCCTTGGACGATGCAGAACTCTTGCCCTTCGAGGATGTGGTAGTTGTGGCCTTGGTGTTGGGCATGGAGATATCATCTTCGTCCTCGCTGTCGTCAGTCCATAAAAAAGTATGTTTTGCTGCAAACTTCAGGTGTGATTCACTCTTATGCTCTATCTTCTTCCATCTTCCATGCAACCTAAGAAGTTTCTTTCGTATCTCCTCAAATGTCCTGGAATGCCGCCCACACCTAGATAATGCATGACTCAGCTCATTCCTGAGAGTGTCACTAATGATGAGTTCATCACATGGAACTATTGTATTGTCTATCTTGAAATTGGCGGCTAAACGCAGAAGACACTGGAACATACTAGGGTGAAAACTATGATCAAAAGGATAACCAGACATCTTGAGGAGACTAGGAGACTACACTGAAGTGCCTATCCACCTTAGTATGGATGTTTTTTTATAGGTTTAGAAGAGAAGAATAGGCGGGAACTCAGAAGCGGGAAAGTATGGCGGGAGATATAGGCGGGAAACAGCGGTGTGAGGTATACGGGGGAACACAGAAGCGGGAAAGTATGGCGGGAGATATAGGTGGGAAAGGGCGGTGCGAGGTATACGCAGGAACTGAGAAGTGGGAAAGTATGGCAGGAGATATAGGTGGGAAACATTGTTGCCGACTGGTGCATTTTTATTTCAGCATACATAAATGTTTCTTACATAAATCGGAAAGTTTGATACTAACATATGTAGATACAATGGGTCGCACACATAGATAGATGAATCACCATAGTCGACGACGGCCACCTGGCCTTTCGTTAGGACCGGAAAGCAACAAGCGATTTGGTGGTCAAGTTACACGAAAACCGCGGCCGTACTCCACTTCGGCTTCCTGTGTATGCGACTCCTGCGTAGGTGGTGGAGTCTGGAATCCTTATTGCGAACCTAATGCGTAATTGTATGCGTATTGTTGCGACTCCTCGGAGATAAAAGATGGGCCAATAACGTCCCCTTCGAAGAAGTCTGTAACTACTGTTGTAACCATGTCGCCATGATCATGTGATGCTCCCCGGATGCGTGTGTTGAGGCCACGTTGGGTATCCTCATCGTCCCATGTATGATCAGGTGTGTCCTGCACATAGAAATATTATAAACAAACTATTAGAGGATAATATGTGATATCATTGTAAATGCATTAAAATGTAAACATGACTACCTGATCAGATCCCTCGCCTGTACTGTCTGGCCATTGTACATGGTACCGGTTTATCTCTGGGACACGAATCTCCTCTAGCATGGAGATCCCTCGCGTGGAGAGATACAACTGAGATCTCTCACTTTGGGTGTATGCGTCATATCCTTTGTACGCATATGGGTTCGGGCAAAGAGTCTGCTCGGGCATCGAATCCAAGCCCGTCCCATGGTCCTGAGATGTCTGCTCCTGACGAAGCTGCACCGAAGAAGAGCGATGCAGTGGAGATGAGTCATGTCGTTGCAATGTCGTTGTAGTACTCGGACCCTCCGCCCAGTACCCATGGCTCGTAAGCGCCTCACTCGGCCTGGACGATGGCGCCGCACTAGGTCTGGCTGACCTTACTACCAACATGTTGTACGCTCCAGTGAAAACGTCATCACGTCTACCTCATCTGAACTTTGTTGCCACGTAGTCTTGAAGACATTTGTGGAATGACTTGCGAGCTGGGCCTCGGGCCGGCATTCTTTCCGCCGTTATCTGAACTACTTCGTGTTGGGGAACGTAGTAATTTCAAAAAAAAATCCTACGCACACGCAAGATCATGGTGATGCATAGCAACGAGAGGGGAGAGTGTTGTCTACGTACCCTCGTAGACCGAGGCGGAAGCGTTGACACAACATAGAGGAAGTAGTCGTACGTCTTCCCGATCCGACCGATCCAAGCACCGTTACTCCGGCACCTCCGAGTTCTTGGCACACGTTCAGCTCGATGACGCACCCCTAGCTCCGATCCAGCAAAGCTTCGGGGGGAGTTCCGTCAGCACGACGGCGTGGTGACGATGTTGATGTTCTACCGGCGCAGGGCTTCGCCTAAGCACTGCAACGATATGACCGAGGTGGAATATGGTGGAAGGGGGCACCTCACACGGCTAAGGAACGATCACGAAGATCAACTTGTGTGTTCTAGGGTGCCCCCTTGCCCCCGTATATAAAGGAGCCAAGGGGAGGGGCGGCCGGCCAGGTTGGGCGCGCCAAGGGGGGAGTCCTACTCCCGGTGTGGGAGTAGGACTCCCTTCTTTCCTAGTTGGAGAAGGAGAAGGGGGAAAGGAGGAGGAAGAGGGGAAGGAAAGGGGGGGGCGCCGCCCCCCTTCCCTTGTCCTATTCGGACTAGGAAGGGGAGGGGCGCGCGGCCACCTCCTGTCTCCTCCTCTCTTCCACCTCAAGGCCCATGTAGGCCCAATAACCCCCCGGGGGGTTCCGGTAACCCCCCGGTACTCCGGTAAAATGCCGATTTCACCCGGAACGATTCCGATGTCCAAATATAGGCTTCCAATATATCGATCTTTATGTCTCGACCATTTCGAGACTCCTCGTCATGTCCGTGATCACATCCGGGACTCCGAACAACCTTCGGTACATCAAAATGCATAAACTCATAATAACTGTCATCGTAACGTTAAGCATGCGGACCCTACGGTCCGAGAACAATGTAGACATGACCGAGACACATCTCCGGTCAATAACTAATAGCGGGACCTGGATGCCCATATTGGCTCCTACATATTCTACGAAGATCTTTATCGGTCAGACCGCATAACAATATACATTGTTCCCTTTGTCATTGGTATGTTACTTGCCCGAGATTCGATCGTCGGTATCCAATACCTAGTTCAATCTCGTTACCAGCAAGTCTCTTTACTCGTTCCGTAATACATCATCTCACAACTAACATATTAGTTGCAATGCTTGCAAGGCTTATGTAATGTGCATTACCGAGAGGGCCCAGAGATACCTCTCCGACTATCGGAGTGAAAAATCCTAATCTCAAAATACGCCAACCCAACATGTACCTTTGGAGACACCTGTAGAGTACCTTTATAATCACCCAGTTATGTTGTGACGTTTGGTAGCACACAAAGTGTTCCTCCGGTAAACGGGAGTAGCATAATCTCATAGTCATAGGAACATGCATAAGTCACGAAGAAAGCAATAGCAACATACTAAACGATCGGGTGCTAAGCTAATGGAATGGGTCATGTCAATCAGATCATTCAACTAATGATGTGACCTCGTTAATCAAATAAAAACTCTTTGTCTATGGTTAGGAAACATTACCATCTTTGATTAACGAGCTAGTCAAGTAGAGGCATACTAGTGACACTCTGTTTGTCTATGTATTCACACATGTATTATGTTTCCGGTTAATACAATTCTAGCATGAATAATAAACATTTATCATGAAATAAGGAAATAAATAATAACTTTATTATTGCCTCTAGGGCATATTTCCTTCAGTCTCCCACTTGCACTAGAGTCAATAATCTAGATTACACAGTAATGATTCTAACACCCATGGAGCTTTGGTGTTGATCATGTTTTGCTCGTGGAAGAGGCTTAGTCAACGGGTCTGCAACATTCAGATCCGTATGTATCTTGCAAATCTCTATGTCTCCCACCTGGACTAGATCCCGGATGGAGTTGAAGCGTCTCTTGATGTGCTTGGTTCTCTTGTGAAATCTGGATTCCTTTGCCAAGGCAATTGCACCAGTATTGTCACAAAAGATTTTCATTGGACCCGATGCACTAGGTATGACACCTAGATCGGATATGAACTCCTTCATCCAGACTCCTTCGTTTGCTGCTTCCGAAGCAGCTATGTACTCCGCTTCACATGTAGATCCCGCCACGACACTTTGTTTAGAACTGCACCAACTGACAGCTCCACCGTTTAATGTAAACACGTATCCGGTTTGCGATTTAGAATCGTCAGGATCAGTGTCAAAGCTTGCATCAACGTAACCGTTTACGATGAGCTCTTTGTCACCTCCATATACGAGAAACATATCCTTAGTCCTTTTCAGGTACTTCAGGATGTTCTTGACCGCTGTCCAGTGATCCACTCCTGGATTACTTTGGTACCTCCCTGCTAAACTTATAGCAAGGCACACATCAGGTCTGGTACACAGCATTGCATACATGATAGAGCCTATGGCTGAAGCATACGGAACATCTTTCATTTTCTCTCTATCTTCTGCAGTGGTCAGGCATTGAGTCTTACTCAACTTCACACCTTGTAACACAGGCAAGAATCCTTTCTTTGCTTGATCCATTTTGAACTTCTTCAAAACTTTGTCAAGGTATGTGCTTTGTGAAAGTCCAATTAAGCGTTTTGATCTATCTCTATAGATCTTAATGCCCAATATGTAAGCAGCTTCACCGAGGTCTTTCATTGAAAAACTCTTATTCAAGTATCCTTTTATGCTATCCAGAAATTCTATATCATTTCCGATTAGTAATATGCCATCCACATATAATATCAGAAATGCTACAGAGCTCCCACTCACTTTCTTGTAAATACAGTCTTCTCCAAAAGTCTGTACAAACCCAAATGCTTTGATCACACTATCAAAGCGTTTATTCCAACTCCGAGAGGCTTGCACCAGTCCATAAATGGATCGCTGGAGCTTGCACACTTTGTTAGCTCCCTTTGGATCGATAAAACCTTCTGGTTGCATCATATACAACTCTTCTTCTAGAAATCCATTCAGGAATGCAGTTTTTACATCCATTTCCCAAATTTCATAATCATAAAATGCGGCAATTGCTAACATGATTCGGACAGACTTAAGCATCGCTACGGGTGAGAAGGTCTCATCGTAGTCAATCCCTTGAACTTGTCGAAAACCTTTTGCGACAAGTCGAGCTTTGTAGACAGTAACATTACCGTCAGCGTCAGTCTTCTTCTTGAAGATCCATTTATTCTCAATTGCTTGCCGACCATCGGGCAAGTCAACCAAAGTCAACACTTTGTTCTCATACATGGATCCCATCTCAGATTTCATGGCTTCAAGCCATTTTGCGGAATCTGGGCTCACCATCGCTTCTTCATAGTTCGTAGGTTCATCATGATCTAGTAGCATGACTTCCAGAATAGGATTGCCGTACCACTCTGGTGCGGATCTTACTCTGGTTGATCTACGAGGTTCTGTAGTAACTTGATCTGAAGTTCCATGATCATCATCATTAACTTCCTCACTAATTGGTTTAGACGTCATAGAAACCGGTTCCTGTGATGTGCTATTTCCCAATAAGGGAGCAGGTACAGTTACCTCATCAAGTTCTACTTTCCTCCCACTCACTTCTTTCGAGAGAAACTCCTTCTCTAGAAAGGATCCATTTTTAGCAACGAATATTTTGCCTTCGGATTTGTGATAGAAGGTGTACCCAACAGTTTCCTTTGGGTATCCTATGAAGACACATTTCTCCGATTTGGGTTCGAGCTTATCAGGTTGAAGCTTTTTCTCATAAGCATCGCAGCCCCAAACTTTAAGAAATGACAACTTTGTTTTCTTGCCAAACCATAGTTCATAAGGCGTCGTCTCAACGGATTTTGATGGTGCTCTATTTAACGTGAATGCGGCCGTCTCTAAAGCATAACCCCAAAACGATAGCGGTAAATCTGTAAGAGACATCATAGATCGCACCATATCAAGTAAAGTACGATTACGACGTTCGGACACACCATTACGTTGTCGTGTTCCGGGTGGCGTGAGTTGCGAAACTATTCCGCATTGTTTCAAATGTAGACCAAACTCGTAACTCAAATATTCTCCTCCACGATCAGATCATAGAAACTTTATTTTCTTGTTACGATGATTTTCAACTTCACTCTGAAATTCTTTGAACTTTTCAAATGTTTCAGACTTATGTTTCATTAAGTAGATATACCCATATCTGCTTAAATCATCTATGAAGGTGAGAAAATAACGATATCCGCCACGAGCCTCAATATTCATCGGACCACATACATCCGTATGTATGATTTCCAACAAATCTGTTGCTCTCTCCATAGTACCGGAGAACGGCGTTTTAGTCATCTTGCCCATAAGGCACGGTTCGCAACTACCAAGTGATTCATAATCAAGTGGTTCCAAAAGTCCATCAGTATGGAGTTTCTTCATGCGCTTTACACCGATATGACCTAAACGGCAGTGCCACAAATAAGTTGCACTATCATTATCAACTCTGCATCTTTTGGCTTCAACATTATGAATATGTGTATCACTACTCTCGAGATTCATCAAAAATAGACCACTCTTCAAGGGTCCACGACCATAAAAGATATTACTCATATAAATAGAACAACCATTATTCTCTGATTTAAATGAATAACCGTCTCGCATCAAACAAGATCCAGATATAATGTTCATGCTCAACGCTGGCACCAAATAACAATTATTTAGGTCTAATACCAATCCCGAAGGTAGATGTAGAGGTAGCGTGCCGACCGCGATCACATTGACTTTGGAACCATTTCCCATGCGCATCGTCACCTCGTCCTTTGCCAGTGTTCGCTTAATCCGTAGTCCCTGTTTCTTGTTGCAAATATTAGCAACAGAACCAGTATCAAATACCCAGGTGCTACTGCGAGCTCTAGTAAGGTACACATCAATAACATGTATATCACATATACCTTTGTTCACCTTGCCATCCTTCTTATCCGCCAAATACTTGGGGTAGTTCTGCTTCCAGTGACCAGTCTGCTTGCAGTAGAAGCACTCAGTTTCAGGCTTTGGTCCAGACTTGGGTTTCTTCTCCTGAGCAGCAACTTGCTTGCTGTTCTTCTTGCAGTTCCCCTTCTTTTTCCCTTTGCCCTTTTTCTTGAAACTAGTGGTCTTGTTGACCATCAACACTTGATGCTCCTTCTTGATTTCTACCTCCACAGCCTTTAGCATTGCGAAGAGCTCGAGAATCGTCTTATCCATCCCTTGCATATTATAGTTCATCACGAAGCCTTTGTAGCTTGATGGAAGTGACTGAAGAATTCTGTCAATGACGCAATCATCTGGAAGATTAACTCCCAGTTGAATCAAGTGATTACAATACCCAGACATTTTGAGTATATGCTCACTGACAGAACTATTCTCCTCCATCTTGCAGCTATAGAACTTATTGGAGACTTCATATCTCTCAATCCGGGCATTCTATTGGAATATTAACTTCAACTCCTGGAACATCTCATATGCCCCATGACGTTCAAAACGTCGTTGAAGTCCCGGTTCTAAGCCGTAAAGCATGGCACACTGAACTATCGAGTAGTCATCAGCTTTGCTCTGCCAGACGTTCATAACATCTGGTGTTGCTCCTGCAGCAGGCCTGGCGCCCAGCGGTGCTTCCAGGACATAATTCTTCTGTGCAGCAATGAGGATAATCCTCAAGTTACGGACCCAGTCCGTGTAATTGCTACCATCATCTTTCAACTTTGCTTTCTCAAGGAACGCATTAAAATTCAACGGAACAACAGCACGGGCCATCTATCTACAATCAACATAAACAAGCAAGATACTATCAGGGACTAAGTTCATGATAAATTTAAGTTCAATTAATCATATTACTTAAGAACTCCCACTTAGAAAGACATCCCTCTAATCTTCTAAGTGATCACGTGATCCAAATCAACTAAACCATAACCGATCATCACGTGAAATGGCTTAGTCTTCAATGGTGAACATCATTATGTTGATCATATCTACTATATGATTCACGCTCGACCTTTCGGTCTCCGTGTTCCGAGGCCATATCTGCATATGCTAGGCTTGTCAAGTATAACCCGAGTATTCTGCGTGTGCAAAAACTGGCTTGCACCCGTTGTAGATGGACATAGAGCTTATCACACCCGATCATCACATGGTGTCTGGGCACGACGAACTTTGGCAACGGTGCATACTCAGGGAGAACACTTCTTGATAATTTAGTGAGAGATCATCTTATAATGCTACCGTCAATCAAAGCAAGATAAGATGCATATAAAAGATAAACATCACATGCAATCAATATAAGTGATATGATATGGCCATCATCATCTTCGTTATTGTGATCTCCATCTCCGAAGCACCGTCATGATCACCATCGTCACCGGCGCGACACCTTGATCTCCATCGTAGCATCGTTGTCGTCTCGCCAATCTTATGCTACTAAGACTATCGCTACCGCTTAGTGATAAAGTAAAGCATTACAGGGCGATTGCATTGCATACAATAAAGCGACAACCATATGGCTCCTGCCAGTTGCCGATAACTCGGTTACAAAACATGATCATCTCATACAATAAAATTTAGCATCATGTCTTGACCATATCACATCACAACATGCCCTGCAAAAACAAGTTAGACGTCCTCTACTTTGTTTGTTGCAAGTTTTACGTGGCTGCTACGGGCTTAAGCAAGAACCAATCTCACCTACGCATCAAAACCACAACGATAGTTTGTCAAGTTGATGCCGTTTTAACCTTCGCAAGGACCGGGCGTAGCCACACTCGGTTCACTAAAGTTGGAGAAACTGACACCCGGCAGCCACCTGTGTGCAAAGCACGGCGGTAGAGCCAGTCTCGCGTAAGCGTACGCGTAATGTCGGTCCGGGCCGCTTCATTCAACAATACCGCCAAACCAAAGTATGACATGCTGGTAGGCAGTATGACTTATATCGCCCACAACTCACTTGTGTTCTACTCGTGCATATAACATCAAACCATAAAAAAACCTGATTCTGATGCCACTGTTGGGGAACGTAGTAATTTCAAAAAAAAAATCCTACACACACGCAAGATCATGGTGATGCATAGCAACGAGAGGGGAGAGTGTTGTCTACGTACCCTCGTAGACCGAAGCGGAAGCGTTGACACAACATAGAGGAAGTAGTCGTACGTCTTCCCGATCCGTCCGATCCAAGCACCGTTACTCCGGCACCTCCGAGTTCTTGGCACACGTTCAGCTCGATGACGCACCCCTAGCTCCGATCCAGCAAAGCTTCGGGGGGAGTTCCATCAGCACGACGGCGTGGTGACGATGTTGATGTTCTACCGGCGCAGGGCTTCGCCTAAGCACTGCAACGATATGACCGAGGTGGAATATGGTGGAAGGGCGCACCGCACACGGCTAAGGAACGATCACGAAGATCAACTTGTGTGTCCTAGGGTGCCCCCTTGCCCCCGTATATAAAGGAGCCAAGGGGAGGGGCGGCCGGCCAGGTTGGGCGCGCCAAGGGGGGAGTCCTACTCCCATCGGGAGTAGGACTCCCTTATTTCCTAGTTGGAGAAGGAGAAGGGGGGAAGGAGGAGGAAGAGGGGTAGGAAAGGGGGGGCGCCGCCCCCTTCCCTTGTCCTATTCGGACTAGGAAGGGGAGGGGCGCGCGGCCACCTCCTGCCTCCTCCTCTCTTCCACCTCAAGGCCCATGTAGGCCCAATAACCCCCCGGGGGGTTCCGGTAACCCCCCGGTACTCCGGTAAAATGCCGATTTCACCCGGAACGATTCCGATGTCCAAATATAGGCTTCCAATATATCGATCTTTATGTCTCGGCCATTTCGAGACTCCTCGTCATGTCCGTGATCACATCCGGGACTCCGAACAACCTTCGGTACATCAAAATGCATAAACTCATAATAACTGTCATCGTAACGTTAAGCGTGCGGACCCTACGGTTCGAGAATAATGTAGACATGACCGAGACACGTCTTCGGTCAATAACCAATAGCGGGACCTGGATGCCCATATTGGCTCCTACGTATTCTACGAAGATCTTTATCGGTCAGACCGCATAACAATATACGTTGTTCCCTTTGTCATTGGTATGTTACTTGACCGAGATTCGATCGTCGATATCCAATACCTAGTTCAATCTCGTTACCGCAAGTCTCTTTACTCGTTCCATAATACATCATCTCACAACTAACATATTAGTTGCAACGCTTGCAAGGCTTATGTGATGTGCATTACCGAGAGGCCCCAGAGATACCTCTCCGACTATCGGAGTGACAAATCCTAATCTCGAAATACGCCAACCCAACATGTACCTTTGGAGACACCTGTAGAGTACCTTTATAATCACCCAGTTACGTTGTGACGTTTGGTAGCATACAAAGTGTTCCTCCGGTAAACGGGAGTTGCATAATCTCATAGTCATAGGAACATGTATAAGTCATGAAGAAAGCAATAGCAACATACTAAACGATCAGGTGCTAAGCTAATGGAATGGGTCATGTCAATCAGATCATTCAACTAATGATGTGACCTCGTTAATCAAATAACAACTCTTTGTCTATGGTTAGGAAACATAACCATCTTTGATTAACGAGCTAGTCAAGTAGAGGCATACTAGTGACACTTTGTTTGTCTATGTATTCACACATGTATTATGTTTCCGGTTAATACAATTCTAGCATGAATAATAAACATTTATCATGAAATAAGGAAATAAATAATAACTTTATTATTGCCTCTAGGGCATATTTCCTTCACTTCGTTGCAAGTTTCAAGCTGAACAATATTTGGTTGTTATTTGGTTGAAATGGTTATGAAATGATGGACCTGAAAAAGTTACTAGTGATTACTAGTTGGTCATGATAGTAAGCTGCATGCAGCTCAATATGTCTCTGCATCTGCTTCTCCTGTGTGAGATGTGTTGGTATCATAGCTGGTTGACTGGCCAGGCTAGTACGCGCGCTGATGCAGTACCACTGCTTGTACGCTTGAGCTGTACTTCCATCGTACGGTCTGCAAAAAAAATACACCAACCGTTGTGATGAAAGCAAAGCATCTTCACGCATCGCATGGTCATCGTAATAAAATAATGGAAATAAAATGTACCTAAGTTGACGCACTATATCTGCTAGCACTTAATTTTCCCACTTGTGTACCCATTGAATGTTGCGCTCCCTCCAATCGTAACAACTCCAATCCTTGCCCATATTGATTCGCCTGTAAATTATGTAACAAAGTGTGAGTTTAGTAAATTAAAAAAGACACTAACTATTTAGGGAGGTCACATCTTACTTATGGGTTTCCTCGTCGGTACATCTTGGAAAAGGTGGTGGGATCTCTTGATAGAGACCGAACTATCTCATGACACGCTCTGGCTTGTAAGGCTCAACACACCACAGAAACAATAAGTTGCAGCGAGTCAGCTAAAAGCCCAGAATGCACTATAGCTCAAGATGCCTGCTGTGATGGGTCGTATATCAAAGTCCATTTGTATCTGCTCCTGAGTCTATGGGTTCCATGTGACTACTGACTCATCAAGTATCTCAAACTGCCGGTGATAGATAGGGTAACATTTTTTCGCAATATTTGGAGACCATTGTTTCCGTGCCTTTGTCCACCTGGTGGCCATAGTGTAAAAATACATCTGGATTATATTGTCCAAGTCATCTACCAAAATCCTTCAAATCAAAGATGGCTCCTAATTAACGAGAAGATATGGAAGTACCACACTGGCCCTGTCAATTGTTAGTATTGATGTTGTTCTTCTTCCAAAAGATACGAAAGGTATATGCCTCAAGGACGATGGAATTTCAAATGCTTGAAAGTCACCCAGATTCTGCGCCTCTTGATTCTTGCTTCAAATAAATAATTTCACAGGGCAATTCAAAAACGGAAATTCCATGAATCCCTGAGGTGGATAAGTCCAACGACTCAGCAACGGTGTGGAATTGAGTTTCTGGTCCGGTGAATCTGATCTATAGTTAGGGGGCAGTACATACTAAAACGTTCAAAGAAGGAAGGTGTGGTATATAACCAACCCACCCATAGCCGGTCTAACTGCTGAGAGAGAAAATTGCTTGCACGATCCATTTATAACGACCAACCAATCAAGCTCAATGGGCCATGCTGGCCTACTATACCTTTACTGACTTTATGACCAGCAGAACATCGTGGACTATATATATGTTCAAAGCACAGACACACGTTTCTCCATGATTCCATCACTAGTCTCACTTCAATGGGTAGCTACTTACATACAGTGGCGGATCTAGGATTTTGAACCAGGGTGGTCCAACCTAATAATTTTTTTTACAACTGCGAATGTACTAATTAATTTACCAATAGCACAAGATAAATTGATCGTTTTTTTCTCAAATAAGTCTCAATTTTGCATAAAAGAATCCTGCATCCCTTGAAAAGTTCAAAGACTACCTGCATGTGTTCATTCTTCCACATTTGATATATGTATGTAATCATATGATCATGATTGACATTCTGTTCTTCAATGTGACAATGACATTTATTGATTCAAAAAATGAGAACAATGTATCAATTTTTTGACCTAAACTGAAACAATTTGGTAGTAATTAGTAAAATTCTTGGAAATTACAGCTCAAGATGCCACATAGATTTTTTTTTGCCCCAAACTGAAATAGTTCAGTAGTAAGTAGTAACATTCCTAGACAGAATTCAGCAGTACTGCATTACAATTCATAAAGGAGCACAGCAAGCCTAAATCCATAATGAGCAGTAGTAGCAGGTGGAAGCACGGCGAGCAATGAGTAAGAGTAAACAGAAATTGAGGAACGAGCAGAAATCTCATCAAAGGTACCTCAAATCGTGCTGGCAGGGTGACGGCTGGCCTGCTGCAGCTGTAGAACGCCGGCTGCCGAGCGCCGAGCGCCGACTGCCGAGTGCGGACTAGGCTCGCCGGCGAGGCATGGATCCAGGCGGCAAGTCAGGGCAACAAGATTGGCTGGAGCGTAGAGCAGCTGCGAGGGGATTTGGGGACGGGGAGCCAGTGCACGGGCTACCACGGTCCGCGGGCCACGGCTGTGCGAACGAGTCGAGAGGTTGTGGTTGTTGGGCTTTTCGTTTCTTTCCTTCTGGCCCATCCTCTAATCTCTTATGGACTATGGTATATATGGGTCGTACCAAAATCCCAGGGTGGGCCGTCCACCCTGTAGATCCGCCACTGCTTACATATAAAAGGGGTGTCTGTATGCACACTTAAGATTGGGAGGTACCAGGAATGAGTAGACACTAATATGAGAGGCCATCAGCGCTGGGACTTGTCTTCCAAGTTCCAATAACTCAGTATCTGCTAAGAACACGTCCGTTTTTGCTACCAGTTACCACTAACATCTCAGGGACCCGAAGACGAGGCCATGTGATCGAGCGCTTCTCCATTAGTAGTGTTGGGCAAGATTACTACTACTGCACATTCACATGCATACAACACTGCATGCATCCAGCATAAAGATATGAATGTGTGAATGGGAAAGAAACAAAATTTGAATGGGAAAGCGAGCTTTTAGTCCAAGTTCCTACTGTCACTAGGTATTCATGGATGCTTGTTCCTGCTTGTTCCTACTATTCTCAGATTTTGAATGTATCATGCAGAATTGCAGATGCACCGAATTCAGTTACTAGTGCAAGCTAAAAAACAGGGGATAAAATCATTGTGCCATGTTCCAGAATAGAAACTGAGAGAAGAGGGAGATGAGTCATCAGCAAATAAGTATAGCTGCAAGAAAATCTGTTTTGGTTGCTGACTGCACAATCTGAACTATATATCTCTGAAAATATATCACTCTTGCCCTTGGATGGTTAGAGGTGACGTAGTGTCGTTCTATAAATAGATGTCCTGCTTACTTGGTTGTGTAGCATAGATGTGTAAGTAAGAATGCAAACTGAACCATAATATCAGGCTTAGAGATGCACATCCCTCATAATAATGATAACAATTGTGCAGCATATGTGCAATTTTGGCCACTGACATCCCTTGTTAGTTACACAAGCACATGCGTCTGACTGGGGAATAACTTCAACTTCTGCATACTAGTCGATTAGAGTTAACACTACACGCCACCATCTAGAAGAAATGAAGAATCCAACCATGCCAAAAGCAAGGAACTCTCTAACGCACCAGCGACATGCAGTCTAAGATGAAGATACTTTTGGCTGGTTCCAGATTGATCAAACACACTGGAATATATTAATCTTGCAGTTACATTTGCATATTCGACCCACAGAGTAAACTGTATCCACACACACAAAATTGTCGCCGGTACGTATGTACGACTTATCTCACGGGACTACAAGCACATGATACATCCAGTAACAAATGATCAGAATTAACTCAGGCAATCTGCTCGAGACGCTATTCCTGGTGATGTCCTGCTCGAGGCAATCCACTCTCGATCAATGGTACTCAGATGGCCTTGCGCCGGTCACAAAAAAAAGGAAAATGGCTGGCAATTACACGACCTGGGTCCTGCACCTGATCGACCATGATGAATTCCACCTCTAATTTGGTAGTTTTGACACTAATTACCCAATTTAGTAGAATTTCATCAACACACACAAATTTGTTGCCAGTATGTACATTTATCTCATACGGAAAAGAAATCTCACACACGCAGATTGGCAGATAGATGCCAAGGGGAATGCATGCTACATAATAGTGAACATGGGCGGCCTCCAAGTGATTTAAGAAGGTTTTTTTTCAATAAAAATAAAATAAACCATTGCTTTGTTAACTTAACAATAGATTACAGTCTGATTGTTTAGTGCTCCCTCTGTATCAAAATGTTAGGCGATTTTTGGCCTAGATTGAGACTAAAAATGTCATATATGTTGATACAGAGGGAGTACTAATTAGGCATGCAGGTATTACATCAAAGCACATGCTCAAATCAGAACTAAGAACTTCTTTTGCGCGCAGCCCAATTTGCTTTGCAGCGAATCCAAATAAGCCTATAACCAAAGAGGGAGTTGCATAACTGTTTCACTTCATTCAAAATATGAATACATTTAATTCGAAATTTTGAATGTCTCACTCATCATGCCATAACTGTGCGATATATATTTAAGCAGTCGGTCTGCAGTATGTCACGCTGAGCTAGCTCCAAGTGATGTGAGCAGCTGAGCATAACACAATACCAGTGGGCAGTGGCACACAATACAACCAGTAACAAATCAGATTGAACTTTCCCTGAAAAGGGAAATGATCGGGATGAACTGGAGATGATCGGCTTGAGCCTTGAGGCGTAATTCCTAGTGATGTCCAGCTCCCCCAAATCTCCACTCTGGTGAGGGGCTGAGGGCCACAAAATGCTACGCTCATGGCTGATTCCGGACCGTGTTTGTTGTGAGTGTTTTTTTTTTCTTTCCTTTTTGCGTTTTTAAGTTATTTTCATCGCAACCATGCACACTGGGGATCTTTAGTTCTTGCTTGAAATACCAAAAAGGTGTGGCAGCTCCCGGGGGTCGGGACCCCCCCGGTTATCCTGCCCGTTTGGCACGACTGAGATTCGTGCAGTATGCCTTTGCATGCTTATCCAGCCTCTTTCAGTGTTCTAATCGTGGTGCTTCTAGGGAGTAGTAGTAGGCTATAGGGGGCAGGCAACAGCTGCCCCGCAGCAGGTTAGGCGTATCATGCCATAGCAGGCTACTGTGCCGACAGCTGCGCCTGGCCATGTGCATGTGGCATGTGAAAATAGTTGTATTCCTTAGAAACTCCCCAAAAAAGCCTTCTATTCGGCTTCTCTCTGGTTCCCTCAATGACACACTTTAGTGCCAATCTGGGGAAATAAAGGTCACCAATGATGTTGATTTTGGGGTAGCTATTTTCTATGAACCTTGTATTCGTTCTTTCATTTATCTAGTCGGTGAACAATTTATCCTGCTGTGTTGTATGTTGGGAAAACGTGCATGACACGTGCGCAATAGCTATAAGTAAAGTAAAGAGTACTGCACCACCAACTCTATATATGTGTGCATTGCTTTCCTTATATATACTCCCTCCGTTTCTTTTTAGTCTGCATATAAGGTTTGGTCAAAGTCAAACTTTATAGAGTTTGACTAACTTAATATTAAAAACTATAAACATTCAAAATATGAAATCAATATTATCAGATGCACCATGAAGCGTATTTTCATACTATATAGTTTTAGTATTGTAGATGTTCATATATTTTTATATAAATTTGATCAAACTTTATGTAGTTTGACTTTGACCAAATCTTATATGCGGAGTAAAAAAACGGAGGGAGTACACACTAACCTTTACTTGCTCTCTTCTCATATGTACCACTTCATCTTCGACAGAACAACTCCAACATTCAACTATCATTTTTAACTGTTGCTTGGACTAGTTTATTTCATCAAACAGGTGGTAGTCACATAGACACATCAAAGAAAGGATGACATAGAACTATAATAGATGCGAGAACACATGGGAATGCGAGACACGAGCAACAGTGGAACGGCCAGAGAGAGTGATACAAGATGAGGCAGAACCAATTGCTCTGTTGGATATACTTTGAGCTTCCTTTCTTTTGACTAGTCATTTATTTATGTTATAATTTAGCTGGTCCTTTTGGTGGTGGCTGCACTCTATCTATGACCAGCTAGACTACAGAACTAGCACGTACGCTAGTTGAAAATCCTAGCGGTGGGCTGTAACCTTGATTTTAGATAGTATTTCGTTCGTTTTATTTCCTTGAGTCCAATCAGTACCAATTGGGCACATCCCAGTAAAACAAATTTGGTCACTACTATCTTTCTTAGATTCCATGTTGGGATAAATACGCATTGTCAGGCAGAAGAATCACTTGCTTTGTGGAGAGAAGAAAAAACCACGTCCTGCCATATAACAGAAACCATGGTTAATTCTGTTTCGATGGTTGGGAGCGTACATACACGTGGATGGATGGATGGATGCATCGGTGAACAGCGCTAAGAGCATCTCCAACAGGCGCCCAAAAAGAGCTCCGCGCGCTAAATTTTTGTTTTTTTGGGCGCCGGTCAGCTCCAGCAGAAGCTGTAGCGCTAAAAGTTTTTGGGCGCGCGCTGAAAAACGCAATGGCGCGCAGCATATTTTGGGCGCCGGATTGCGCACGCTTCACAATTTGCATTGTCTACTTTTTGGGCGCGCGTTTTTGGGCACCTGCTAAAACAAAGTTGGTCCCGACGCTTTAAAAGTGCTATGGTGGCGCGCTATAACGTTTATTGGGCGCGGATTTTTTGTGCGGCTGTTGGAGATGCTCTAAGGCAGTCAATGGCACCAATCGAGAAGCGGCTGGATAAGAGCGATTCCTGAAGATGGTTAGCATTGGCCAACCTTTGAGAATGAAATTTAGTAGGAGGGGATTGGATATGGATAGTCGATGAACAATGTGGTTTAGATATGATGAGGATGGAGGACATTGTTTCCTGAAATGAAAAGTTGTGACAAAGGGAAATGTTTGGTGCTTAGCCCAAATTGAGTGAATTGTTGCTTTGCATAATCCCCTATGTCTCCTGGAAGATGTATTTGGGCTGAACGAAGAATTGGTTGATGTGGCATCAAACAAACAAAGCCAACTCTGGGAGGGCGACTACAAAAATGAATATATGGAATGTTAGTTATGAAATCTGGCTATGCGAATTTCCTGATGTCGCAATGGACTACGTAGCTCCTGATTTAACAAGCATGTTAACGTAATGGAATGCCAAATGTTTCTTTCAAATATAAAAACACATGCGTCCTTCCGAACAAAATACAGTGTACCTGTGTGCGTATACAAGCAAAATAGATGTAAGGCCACTTGTGCTACAAATTGTGGTAGAGTATTCTTCAGCAACAGCCCAGAAATCCACAAAAGAACAAACTGAAAAAAAAAACACAAATAGGTCAAGTGGTCGAAGCGCAAACACAAGGAAGCATTCCAACAATAGATGAAACATCACCGCATTCATACTCTATTCTAAGCCCTCCCTGGCAGCGACATACATCAGTTCCGCAGGCCACCAGGTGAACCTAAAACCCGTTTCTTGCCGGTCATCAAGAGGAGCATTAAGCAAAACGGATGGAAGTGTGTTGATACTAAGTCTTAAATAAGAAATATTATCTAATATGACGCCATCCTATTTCTTGCCCGGAACAAGTCAAGACATTGAAGGGGAGCCATGGCGCAGTGGTAAAGCTGCTGCCTTCTGACCATGAGGTCACGGATTCGAGTCTTGAAAACAACCTCTTGCTGAAATGTAGGGAAAGGCTGCGCACAATAGACCCAAAGTGGCCAGACCCTTCCTCGAACCATGCACATTTGGGAGCTACATGCACCGGGCTGCCCCTTTTAACAAGTCAAGGCATTGCCGAATCAACCAAAATAGAAGACTATAGAGGAAACCGAAAACCCTTATAACATTTGTCAATTGTCGATATCACTGTCCCCACAGTTGAAAGAAGATTTTTTACGGTGCCTTGTAACTTTTGTTGCAAGGTCAGTTGAGAATCCGGGTCATTCATGTTCTAGCTCAGAAGCTACAGAAGAAGCATTCGTTCAGAGTCTCAGACAATCAGCCTCAGAAAGAAAAAGGAAGCTTTAGAGGAGGAAACCTAAACGACTAGTGCATGCTATTCTTTCTCAAAAGAACTAGTGTATGCTTGAGATATTAACTGAAACTGACGATTTTCGCTGGCAAACGTTGCAACGTCTAATTTTCTTTACTTAGCTGAACATCCAACTTACTAGGACCCGAAGAATCCCCAAGAACCAGGGAACCCAGGACCTCACTGGATGCACTTGTACCTGTCGTTCTGTGGACCACTCTCAGCTACTGGTCAGTCTGGTCCATATACTCCAAGATGCAGATACTATTTTTGAGCTCCTTGCCTACTATTGCCTTGCATTACAGTACAAATTTGAGTTCTTGATTCTCTCGCCGGTGATCTTTCTACACAATTTAATTTTATGGTGAAGTATGATCTAAGAGTGTGAACGACACCTTTATCCTACAAACAACAACAGATAAATTGTAGACCCAGGGAGCATTACAAAAATATAAGAACATTCTAGGTCCGGCTGCCGCATACAATTGTTTCACAGACAACCAGCAAACAAATGTAAACATGTTTCTTGCCTAGAACAGGGTGTTGCAAAATTACAAGGCTTATGGAGAACAATGAGGCACGTCATATAATCATAGTATCAGTTCCAAGGCTCAATATATAGAAGTAGGAAAAAGGTTGGGCCAACATTCTCTACTGCAGAAACTAAGAACCACATTGCATACAAGATAGCATCAAGCTAAACAGTGATTGGGTACATATTATGTCCTAATTAAGATAGCTAACAGTAATCCCATCACAGAAGATAACACCAAAAACAAGTCAAGGCCTCCTCTGGCGGCACCGAGGGGTGAGGGAAGGGAGAGCCGGCGGCTAGGATTTCGTCGTCTCCCGTGTCGCCCCGAGCGGAGTGACGCGGAGGCAGAGCCTTCTGTTCCTCTCTCTCTTAGTTTCCCCTCATTGATTGTCTTTTCTTTTATTTTTGAATATTTATGGGCATCCATTTAAAAAAATGATCATGTAGGAGACATATGGTGATGATGTTGCCTGCATGTAGGCACCATGTTAGCCAAAACTACTCTGATGGCCTAAAAGTACAAGGCATTGAGATTTAAACTAGGATGGTAAGCATGAAAACATTACATCAGAATACAAGAAGAATTAATGCAACATGTTTTTGACTGAAAACTAATGCAACATATTTAACTTTGAGTTCTTTTTGCCATGCTATCAGCTAAAACCCAGATATCAAATGTGGGCCCAGCCACCATGCACAAATCTTCCTTGTGGGCCCCTCTGAAACAGAAAATTAAGAAGTATAAGTTTTTTCGAATTTTCATTCATTTGAAATGTTTATGTACATGCCTTTTACAGTTGTCTTCAAAGAGATGCATTTTTATTAAAAGATCATGGCACCCAGATTTGTATGAACTATTTTCCCAAGTTTAGTTTCCCTTTTATGTAGTACTACTACAAGTATGACATGCACCAGAATCAAGAAAAATGGACTACTTTCATAGGATTCAAAATCCTTAGGATTTTATGAGTCTGTAGTAATACTAGCTCCATTCCAAAACGTCATATATTTTAGAAGGGAGGTAGTAGGAATGGTGCTGCAATTTTTTTGGAACTGATTATCTATGTTCACGATGTCATATGAATTTCAGTAACCACGGTAAACTTTTATTGTAGCCATCAGCACAAAATCGAGACGTGTTCCTATCCAAATGGCCATCTCTACAATTTTTGGGCATTTTTCAAACAATCTATTATGCGTTTATATGCCTGGACATTATTTTTTTGTAGTAGAAGACTGGAATCTGATAGTACAAACACATGATGAAATTTGAGTTTTAATTTTTTGAGGCAATCAAATGTGGGTAATTCTCAAATGCATGTAATGTCGTCACTATGTGCTTGTGGGCTCCCTTATCATCCTCACGGTTTGGTGGCTTTGGAAGCACCGGAACGCTTGCATCTTCGACGGCGAGCAGCCCTCCATTACCCGGCTTTCCGACATCATTCGAGACGAAGCGCGCATGTGGGCCAAGGCCGGCGCCAACGGACTGCACAACATCATTCCCGAGAGATAGCATTATAAGTTTCTGGGGCCCTGGCTCGCTTCCATGCCTTTCTGTGTACATGACTTAGCGAGCTCTTATAATCCCATGCTGTAAAAACTCTTCTCCTATCAATGAAAAGATACGTATCCTCTGCGTATTCATGAAAAAATGTGTTTGTGGGCTAAGGCCAGCCCGTGTGAGAGGAGAGGAGAGGAGAGCGACTATTCCATAGCCCAGACCAGAGACAGAGAGGGTTCTATACGCTCGTCCCCACTCCTCCTATTCCATAGCCCCCCCCCCCCTCCGCCGCCGCCAGCACAGCTCCCAGCCGGCGACCATGGCGGAGGAGGCAGCGGCGCCTCTCCTCGAGGGCCTCCCAGACGAGATCGTCCTGTGGGAGATCCTCGTCCGCCTCGACCCCAAATCCCTCCTCCGCTCCCGCGCCGTCCGCCGTGCCTGGCGCTGCGCCACCTCCACCCGTCCCTTCCTCCTCGCCCACCACGCCCGCCAGCCAACCCTCCCTTTCGTCTGCGGAGACAAATCCAATAGCATCCTCGCCTTCGACCACCGGGCCGCCGCCGATGCCCAGCTCCACACCGTCGCCCGGCTTGCCGAGCCCTTCCTTCTCGAGGCCTCCTGCGACGGCCTCCTCGTCCTCTCCAGGTGCACCCGCCGCTTCTCCGTCTACAACCCGGTCACGCGTGAGCATGCCTCCCTCAGGTGTCCAGCCTGGGACTTCAACATCGTGGGGATGTATCCACATCCACCTACCGGCCAGTACAGGCTGCTACTGCAATGTTGCGACATGGACATACCCAAGGACCAATTTGGCTGCTATGTCCTTCCGTTGGGTTCCGACCAGCCACCGAGGTACATCGGGTGCCCGGAGAGAGAAGTGATCTTAGCGCTCTTCAATGTACCTGTCTGGGCGCGTCATAGTCTGCATTGGTACCCACCGCCTTATCTGAAATATGAGACTGAAAGCGCCCAGCTCGAGGATCAGGCTGAACAGGAACTGGTAATAGTTTTCGACACCATAGCTGAGTCGTTTCGGCAGATGCGTGCTCCACTTGCTTCCACCTACTCATCTATCTTTGAGGTGGATGGCATGCTTGGCATCTATAGCCCTAACAGGGCTAAGGAAATTGTTGATATATGGGTGCTGCAGAACTATGGAAGTGAGATTTGGGACTTAAAGTACCGGGTTGAATTGCCGCTCACACAAATCAGGAGGAAGCTTGAAGCCCGTGATGGTGATGGCAATTGGTATGTGATCGTTGCTTCGGGTGATGGTGATGTGCTCTTGCTAGTCCGGTTTCGTCATTGGCTGTTTTACGTTGACACTGATGGCAAACTGGTTGCTAGCTTCCAAGACATCAATTTCTATAAATATGGGCTCAAACAGACTCTTGTTCCTCATGATTTCTTCATGACACGAGAAGGTTTTGCTGCGGACGCTTCACCATTCATCTGATGGCGCCTCAAGGGCCTAGTTTTTGTATCCTCATAAGCTGCAGCGTCTATGAGCTGGATCAAGTATGAGCATGCTCATTTCTTCTTTTTATGTTGATTTATAAAAAGTTATGATAAGAAGTGACTGTTATGTCGATCTATGCTTGTTTAAATACCCTTTCGGGCTGAGGTTATGTCTTGTGTTAATGCTAAACTTATCAAGCTGTTTGCTCTCCTTTATAACAAATTCCAACTGATCCGCCTCATGTCTCTATTTTCTTGGCTGAGTACTTGCTTTATTCTATTTATCTAGTTATCTTCTCCGTACTGGATGTTGAGCAATCTTCATGCCTCACATCATTATTTCGGAACTGAAGAATTGATTTTACCTCTTGATATAGTGGTCTTCTTAATAGTCAGTTTTTAGTGTGTTTCCTGTTTGTACCCTTTGTTGTACCTGACAATTGGAAGAGGCAGATTTTCCTCTTTGCTGACTTGCAAGCGGCACCTGACCTCTAGAATGCTTTGGAGAACTGCTGGTTAAATTGAATGCTTCCATATTGCATCATGATAGTCAACTTCTCAATGAAGTGTCCTGTTATAATTCTGTTTTCTTCAGGCATCTACCACTATGAACTGTGACTCTCTGTGCTACTGGTTGTAACTAAGATATGAGCGCAGTAGAATTATGTAATGGATTGTAGTTATGTGCATTTGTGGGAGCTGGTGGTCTGTTCTGGGACCATTTTACGTGTCTGTCATGATTCAAAATAGGATGGAACAGTTTATCTCTTGTAGGATTTGGACATCTTTCACTCTAACAAATGATTCAAAATATTCTTGATTTCTTGCCTAAAGAATTATTTTAGAATAGGTTCCAATCTCATATTCTGTCCCTTTGTCCAAGAGCTAATAATTCAGAGAAACAATGGAGATGGTTAGGTAGATCTTATTGGACATGGGTGTAGTAGTATTCTTCTAGAAAAGACTGGTAACACAACCTGAAAATCTATGGACATCTTTGAACACCTCTAAGTTGAACGTGATTGCGTGTCAGACTTGTCCTGTGCCTGAATGAGAACAACATCATTCACCAGTAGCTGTTTGTCTGATTACATGTGCATTCCTACATTACCTCTTGTTTACAACTTTGATATATATCTTCAGGTAAGGAAAATATGCTCAACCTTTTAGAAGCTTGTGTTTGTGAACAAAACGATATGCTGATGATGCAAAATTGTACGCTGAACATGGCTTTGCAAAATTAATTTCTTCATTTGTTCTTTGTTGGATTTCGGGGTAACTGCAGAAAAGTCAGCTAGATGAGTCTGGTAGATTCAGATGTTTACATTTTTTTTTGTTATGAAACAAAGTTGTTTAGAACTCAATCTCTACAGCTCAAAATGTCCTTGTAATGCGGCAACAGTAAGCTTGCAGAGAACTGTAGTTGAAAGTAGGATGAACGATTCTGTTCCCTGTGGGCTTTGCTTCTGCAGAGAACAGTAGTTTAAAGCAACATTAAGCATGCAGAGAACAGAGTTTTGCTTCTACGATTGAACCTTTGAATATGCCGTGCCTCATGTTCCCTGTGGGCTTTGCTGCTTTTACAATTATGTTCTAAGCAAGAAACTGATGATCTATGGAACTGATGTATGCTGCAGCCAGACTTAGAGAAGGTGTTACTACAGAAACACAATTTTTGTAATGCTCCTGGGTGTCGATGCTTCACCCGTAGCTAGATGGGTCGATACCATTTTGCTCTGCTTTTGAAGTACTTTTCAATTGATCCGCTTCATGTCTCTATTTTCTTGGATGAGTACTTGCTTTATTCTATTCCCTCTGTCTCATAATATAAGAGTGTTTTTTACACTAGTGCAGTGTTGAAAACGCTCTTATATTATGGGACAGAGGGAGTATTTATTATCTAGTGGTCTTCTTTGTCAAAAACGCTCTTATAAGAGTGTTTTTCCTGGACGCTTTATTCTATTTATCTAGTGGTCTTCTCAGTACTTGTTATTTATCTAGGGGTCTTCCTAATAGTCCGTTCTTTTTAATGTATTTCCTGTTTGTACCTTTTGTTTTAGCTGGTTAAATTCAATGCCGCCATATTGTATCATAATGCATTTCTGGGAGCTGAATGCGTTGGGGCCATTTTACATGTGTCTGTCATGATAGGTTGGAACAGTTTTATTTCTTGCAGGATTTGGACATGTTTTACTCTAACAAATGATTCCAAATCTTCCTGATTAATTGAATAAATAATGGGAATTTAGGTTAGGTTCCAATGCCATATTCTGGCCCTTTGCCCAGGAGCTAATAATTCAGATAAATGATGGAGATGATTAGGTAGGACTTGTGGAAACTAAGCTCACCACTATAGCAAGAGTTAGACATGGTTGTGGTAGTATTCTTCTAGAAAAGACTGGTACCACAACCTGAAAAACTATGAACATCTTAGTATATTTTTCTGTTGCGCAGTTTGCAAATATCGTCTCTTGTTATTTCAGTTTAGCCGTTAACCATTTTGGATAAAAAGGCTTCATGCGATGTTTGTAGCACAATTGTTCTTAATAAATCCAGTTGTGCTTTGTTGTATTTGCTTCAGTCAACTGTAATTGCCCCTGAAAAATTGATGTCTCCTAGAACTGTGCTGATGTGGAGGGCATGTGTGGGTCGCTGTGGGGCACGCACAGAGGCGTATGCCCGCCTTCGACAAGGTCACCTTGCTGCACGGACGAAAACCTATGCTAGCTATCTCAATTATTCAGCTATATTCTTGTTGGTCAGCTTGTCAAATCCTGAGTAGTATATCAAGCTTAATTATATGTATACATGTCGAGATTGGTCTATCTGCGACTTACTCTTTGAACACCTCTAAGTTGCATGGGAAAGTTGCCTGACTGACTTGCTCTGTGCCTGATTAAGAACTAAGTTGTTCACCAGTAGCTATTTGTCTGATTTACATTTATAACTATGTTATATATCTTCAGGTAAGGGAAATATTTGCAACATTTTAGAAGAAGCTTCTGTTTGTAACAAACAGAAGATAAATGGGCAAAACTGTACGCTAGTCCTGCACCTTACATTTGCAATTTGTTTGTTGTTGGATTTCGGTGTTGCTTCAGAAAAATTAGCTAGATTGGTCTGCTAGATTCATATGTCCACATACTATTTTTGCTATGAAACAAAGTGGTTTAGAACTCAATCTCTAGTGCTCAAAATGTCCATGTAATGCTGCAATAATTCGCAGAGAACAGTAGTTGAAATGGAAGTAAGATAGACCAGTGGGTGAGCCATTGATCAGAAGGTACATGCACAACTACCAGTTCTCACTCTATCTATATAAATTCTTCACCACAAACTGCTGCACCAAGTCTCGGTTTGTTCTTTCTGGATTGAGTTGTGAAGCTCTAGTTTACCATTCAGCAGCAATTCAACTTCTTTTTTCAATTTAGTAGGAGTAATTCAGGGTAGGATGGATCCGCATGGGCCTGGAGGACCGGGCTGGGGAGGCCCTGCAAGATGGGGCCCTGGAGGCTGGGGTCCGGTTCCACCTGGTGGACCTGGGTTTCCTGGCGGCCCTGGTTCTTGGGGGCCTGGGCTCGGTGGATTCTTGGGATCCTGGTAAGTTGAATTCTCAGCTAACTAATGAAGATCATCAAGTCATTCAGATACATGTCATTTTTTTCCTTCTAAAGAATCAGACTATTCACGCTGGCAGAAGATTAGTGTGGTTTCGGGGTCAAGAGTAAATTTTTTAGCACCATCACAAGCTTCAATTCCAAGCCATGATGCCCCTCTGAACCCTTTTTGTTTTATATATGAATAGACCTGCAACTCTGAACAGGTGTTTCTTCTGCAGCTTCTATCTCCTGTGCTGCTGCTGCCTGCTCCAAGATTGCTGTGGCCCTCTCTTCAGACGACCGGGCCCAGGTGACCCGCCAGGCCGCCACCCCTTTTCTGATAGCCTGCGGAGCTGCTGGCTACAAGAAACAGCTCATTCGACCACAATTCCTAGACTAAATATGCGTGAAGATATTGCATCTTGGAAGTTGCCCTTGCTGCTATGTAAACATTACTGAAAATCATATCGTCTTGGTAGTATATATCTATACTTGTGGAGACCACTATTTCTGTCTTACATAGTTTACCTGGTGCTACTGCTATTGCAGAGTGCAATTACACTACTGGAAATCACATGGTCATGTCTCTCTCCTGGGAGTTATTTACTCAAAACCACCACATTATGGGCTAGGGTAACAGATCGGTACAACATTTGAGGCAGTGCATAAAAAACCACCAACAATGGGGCTAATCTGTAATGCGGAGCACTGATTCTTCGTTTTAGCCCAGAAAATAGCGAATCCGACAGGTGGGTCCCGCCTGTTGGGCTAACATGGCGCGTGTTGACGGACACCGTTAGACGGCGAGAGACGGCCGTTTCAGCGCGCCCGTCTACTAGGTCAAGCCGTTCCCCCCGTCGATTCAATCCTTTCCCGCTCCGCTCCGATGGCGACCAGCTCCGGCGGCGACGGCGACGGCGCACACGGAGTCGACGGAAGCGGCGACGGCGCACTCAGCGGCGAGGGCGGTGGTACTACTTCAGGGCAGAAGCGGCTGCGCTCACAATGCGGAGTCATCGGCCCCACTCTCGGCCCCCACACCGATGGCGGCTGTGACCTAGAGCCTGGTACCGAGGAAGCAGCTTCGCAGATTGGTCCCGAGGATGTGCTCCCGTTCGCCCCATCTTCAGCTAGGTAATCTGAATCTTTCAAAATCTGTTCTTTCAATCTTTCCTTACTACTGGATCTGTTTTATACATTGAACAAAGGTTCTAGTTCTGAATATTGACTTGTTAGTCATTTAGAAGTGATTATAGTCCTGAATATTTATCGAATTTCACATCTTCAGTCAGGGTTCAGTTATGTTATTGTCGCACTGTAGTGTTATGAATTTTTGTACTGTAGGGTTCTGAATTTTTGGAGAAAATCACACTGTAGTGTTCATTTATGTTATTGTCATGTTACTATAGTTGTCTTGGTAATTTTGCTTACACTGCATTGTAATGGTGAGCTATATTAGGCCTGAACATATTCATTTGTCTATGATAGTAATGTTAGTAGTAATTTGATGGTTCTAAATTTTTTGAATAGTGCATTGTAATGGTCAGATATAATGGTCAGTTATGTGTATACAACTGACTTGTTAATATTCATTTGTATGTCTATTTTACGCCTGAAGATTTATGGTCAATCTATTTCTAGTTTCCTGGGAAGAAGTATGCTGTTGTTAAGATGTCTGAAAGAGAAATCACTTATGGTAGTTTGGTCAATGTAATGGTCACCAATGGATACTGTAAGGATGACAGTCTTTGCTACTTGAAAGAGGAAGATATAGGGCTGCAAGGTGTTTGTGTCATTAAAGGCAACCTTGAGGTAGTTCGCATGCTGAGAGAATTTGAGAGCACCCAGACATTGTCACTGACAGTTATAAAGGGAAAGTTAGTTATTGAACCACCAATTGGAGAAGATCAAGATGCACAACAAATAGATGCAGAGCCAGATGTTGTCTTTCCTGTTGCTGAATCAGGTGTTGTGCACAAATCAGTTCCTCCTAACTGTCAGTTACATCTTGGGACACAGGAAAGTGTAAATTTTTTGCCACTCAAATCAGTTCCTCCTAACTGTCAGTTACATCTTGGGACACAGCTTAACACTGAAGTAAGTGTCAATTATGCTGATTTTCAGTTTGATTCAGATGAGGAGGACAATGCAGTTAGTGAGGAAGAAATTCCTGTAGGAGAAGAAGATGACTCAGATTCAAGAAGTGATGAAGAATTTGTAGTTGATGTGGACCTCTTAGGTGCAGGAGAAGAAGAAGACTCAGATTCAGTGCAGTATGTGGAAGAACAGAGTGCAAAGAGGAGGAAAGAGGAACATGAGCTAGATGAAACTATTGCTGACATAAACAGGAAGAGAGCTGAATACATGGCTAGTAGACACTGTGAGGGGGACACAGATCCTGAAGATATATATGACATGGACCAGGAAGAAGATGATGAGGAGGCCCAAGAGATCCCAGTTCCTGAGCCTATTAAGAAGAAGTTAAAGAGGCCAGGTCCTACAAGTAGGTCCCACTCAAGTGCTGGGCAAACCATTAATCCTGATTGGTTTCCATCTTCAAGAGAGGAAGATACATGCTTTGAAGCAGATGATGATGGCAATGAACCAATGTCCTTTGTTATCAGCTCTGGCAGAAGGAGTAGAGCTAAGAAAAGACCACCTAGGGTCTGGTATGATGAGAACAGGATGCATCCAGAACAACAATTCCAGCTAAAGCTCTGTTTCAAAGATGTTTACCAATTCAGAGAGGCCCTTGTCAATTTGCATGTTAAACAACTTAGAAGATACAAATATCATAGAAACTGCAGTGATAGGATAATAGTTTGTTGTGATGGAGATGGTTGTCAGTTCTACATGGTAGCGGCATGGATAAGAAATGAGCCCACTTTCTGCATTAAGAAGATGAGGTTGGAGCACACATGTCCCACCCAGTCTGAGAAAACTAGGATTAGTTCAAGGTGGCTTGGCAACAAAATGCTTGAAACTATTAGATCAGATCCCAACACTACAGTTCCTGCTATTGTTGACAAGGCAAAGAGGCAATTTGGGTTTGAGATTCCTAGGATGATGGCATGGAGGGCTAAGAAGAAAGCAAAGGAGATTGTGCTTGGTGATCACAAGAAGCAATATGAGAGGCTAAGAGAATATTTGGAGACTGTGAAGCTTACAAATCCTGGATCTAGGTGCATTGTCACTACAGTTAGTGGCAAAACCAGAGAAAATCCTACTGCTGGACCAAGGTTCCATGGTCTATTTTTTAGCTTGAATGCATGTTGTGAGGGCTTCTTGAATGGATGTAGGCCATTCATAGGTCTAGATGGCTGCTTCATCAAATTGACAAGTGGTGCACAGATACTAGCAGCTACTGGAAGGGATGGAAACAACAATATGTACCCCATTGCATTTGGAGTGGTTGGAGTTGAAGATAGATTGAATTGGTCCTGGTTCTTGACACAACTAAAGTATGCTCTAGGAGGAAGTGAAGAGGGTAAATTTGGAAAGTACACTTTCATGTCTGATAGACAGAAGGTTAGTTCATTTGCTTGTCTATTTAGTTGTTCATTCAGTTCATTTAGTTGTTCATTTATTTCATTTACTTGTTCATTTAGTTCATTAGCTTGTTCATTTAGTTCATTTACTTGTTCATTTATTTCATTTACTTGTTCACTTAGTTGGTAGGTGTCGAGTCGTAACGCTACTTGTCGACACTTAGGTCTAGATAGCCTAGGGTGACCCATGTTGGATCAAGAAACATAGGCATCATCAAAGTGATGCCATCAAGACTAGTTGGTAGGTGTCGAGTCGTAACGCTACTTGTCGACACTTAGGTCTAGATAGCCTAGGGTGACCCATGTTGTATCAAGAAACATAGGCATCATCAAAGTGATGCCATCAAGACTAGTTGGTAGGTGTCGAGTCATAACGCTACTTGTCGACACTTAGGTCTAGATAGCCTAGGATGACCAATCAAGACTAGTTGATCATCAAAGTGAAACCACCATGTTTAGTGATTATAGATGATTTTAAATCTTATAAAATCATTTGAAATCATTTCAAATCAATTAAAATCATTTAAAATCATTTAAAATCATATTAAATCATTTTAAATCATTTAAAATCATATAAAATCATTTTAAATCATATTAAATCATATTAAATCATTTAAAATTATATAAAATCATATTAAATCATATAAATCATTGAAATTCATTTAAATTCATTTAAAATCATTTCAATTCACTTTCATGTAGGGTCTACTCAATGCAGTGACAACAGTATTCCCAAACTGCCATCATAGGTACTGCTTGAGGCACATATATGCAAACTTCCAGAGAGCGGGATTTGGAGGAGAGGATTCGAAGAGATGCATGGATGCAGCTGCCTATGCTTACACTGAACATGACTTTAATTTGGCTATGGAAAGCATGAAGGCTGAGTGCACTGCTGCTTGGGAGTGGATGTCAAGAATTCCTAGTAAAGCTTGGTCTAGGCATGCAATGGACACTAATTGCAAAACTGATTTGGTGGTGAATAACTTAAGTGAAGTTTTTAATAAGTACATTCTAGATGTAAGGAACAAGCCAATTGTCACAATGATCAATGGGATCAAGGACAAGTTTCTAGTGAGGTTCCACCAGAAGAGAGAGGGTGGAAAATGTGCTAGAAGGGAGATTGCACCAACCTATGCAGAGATGTTGGAGGTGAACAAGAAGTATGCAAGGGATTGCAAAGCACTGATAGCTGGCCAAGGACTTTTCCAAGTCACTAGTGGAGACAAGACCTATGGTGTTGACACAAACCTACAGATATGTGGGTGCAAGAAATGGGACATCACTGGAGTTCCTTGCAACCATGCTTGTTCTGCCATCTATAGGTCTAAACAGCTGCCAGAGGATCATATCAATGTGTTTTTCAAGAAATCTATGTACTTGGAGGCATATAAGCCAGTGATTTACCCTGTTCCTGGACCAGATAGCTGGGTGAAAACTCCAACACCTGACATTGAACCACCACAGTACAAAGATGACAAGAAGGGGCCAGCAGAAGAGAAAAGGAAAAAAGGAAAGTTTGAGCCACCTCAAGCAAAGCAGACATCTAGGATGGCTACTATAACATGTGGGAACTGCAAGCTGCAAGGACACAAGTACACAAGTTGTCCAAAGCCATTGAGGCCTGATCTGCAAATTAGGAAGAACAAGCACATGGTATTTTCATTTTGAAATCACTTGAATGTTCATTTCTATTGACTGATCATTATAAAGTTGTTTAATTTTTTAATTACAGGCAAACAGGACTGTACCTGAATGGCACCATGGTGCAGCTTCATTAGCTACTGGAAGTTCTAGGGGTGCACCATCATCATCTACTACAAACTCCTCTCCTGCTGCTGCAAGAGGTGCAAAGACTAGTTCATCTGCTGCTGCTGGAAGGGGAGCAAGGTCTGCTACTACTTCTGCTGCTGGAAGGGGAGCAAGGTCTGCTACTACTCCTGCTGCTGCTGGAAGGGGT
>CP136056.1:530816707-530841019 GCA_032464435.1 Aegilops umbellulata | reverse complement strand
TCTAGTTCTTCTCCTACTACTGCTGGTAGAGGTGCAAGATCTTCCACTGCTGCTGGAAGGGGTGCAAAAAGGTTCAAGCCTCCAAGAAGTTCTGCAGAAGCTTCTACTAGCCAGCCTGCAGGCAGTAGGCCAAAGAGGACAAAGTACATGAGCAAGAGGATAGACGGGTACTTCTATGCCAGTGGGAACTACTAAATGCTCAAATTTGAAGTCTGTATGCAAGTGCATGTGTGCTAAATCAGGCATTACATCACTTTATTTATGACATTATGAACCTATGTATGGCACTCAGAACCTATGTTTGTTAAAACCTATGTATGGAGTTGTGAACCTATGTATGGCACTTTGAAGTTATCTATGTTTATCTCCTGCTGTTAAAATTCTGTGCAAATATATGTTCTATGCAAATATATGTTGTGTGCAAAATAATTTTTGAGCAAAAAAGATCTGTGCAATATATGTTCTGTGCAAATAGTATGGCAAAACAACCACAAACATTTAGAATATATGTTCTGTGCAAATATCATGGCAAAACAACTACAAACATTTCATTTGATACAAACAAAATACATTAATAAGTAGGACATTGATCCAAAGATGCAATGATAATAAGTTGGACATTAGTTCTTAAGAGTACACAACACAAGTCTTCAGAGTACACAACACAAGTCTTGGACATAAAGATACATAAAGCATTACAGCTTATTAAGTGCATAACAGCACATTCAAATCAACTATAGTGCTACCCTAAACCACACCACAATACATACTTAAAAATCATCACATATCACCTTCAACTTCTTGATCTTGTCCTTGTACCCATGTCTCTGTTTGAGCAGATCTGCAATCATGTACTCCAGTTTTTTCTTCTCTTGTTTTAGTTGGTCCCTCTCTCTCACAACTTGGTCTCTCTCTGCCACTAGTTGGTCCCTCTCTTTCCTGCCTTTGCCCTAAGTACCTGATGAAGATTGGTACAACCATGGTCTGCCAGCTTCTTCTTCTCCATCTCCTCTTTGAGATCACTTAGAGCCAACCTAACATTGGCCAACTCTGTGATAGCATCCTCCTTGTCAGCAACCATTTTTGCAAAGTCCAATTTGAAAAACCTCAGATCTTCCTCCATCTTCCTCTTTTCTCCAACTAGTTTGTAATTTCTTTCACCAAGCTCAACATTTTCTTTTAGCCCGTCCTTGATATCTTTGTCATACATGCTCCACAATTCAGTGAGGGTGAACTGCATAGCCACTGACCACTCTGGGTCTATCCACTCCAGATAATTGCACTTTAGTTCTGCCTACAATTAAATAAATATGTTCTCAATAAGAAATTGTATGAAATGTGCACAAATTATATAATACTCTATACACTCTATACTTTAGTTTAGTTCTTTCCACCCAAATGTGCACGCTCTGTAGTTTTTGTTCTATCCACTGAATTGTAGTTCAGTTATATCCACCGAATTTTAGTTTAGTTCTATCCACTGAATTATATTCTATGCATCAATTGGTGCCTAAATCAAATATTAAACCACTCTTAATTAATAGATATATTGTGAAAATTGTATGCACAAATTATGGGCAGAACCAATTATAAAAGCATATATAATTTTTTCCATCTATAAGATTGTATATGCATAGATTATGGGCAACAACTATTACATCAACAGAAGCAATAGAAGCAATAGAAGCAACATCTATCCAGGAACAAATCTTTGATACACAAAATTGGAGTATTGACAAGTGAATGGAGCATAAACTAACTAAGCTAATCTACTTACACTACTAACCAACATACCTTCTCCTCAGCACACGCAAGAAAACGTCTGCCTGTGTCCACAGATTCAAATGCAACAAGCCTGACGCAAGGTTCTTGATGCAGACAACGAGACGACAGGTCGTGAGCAATGCCACTCCAATAGTATGGCAAAACAACCACAAACATTTAGAATATATGTTCTGTGCAAATATCATGGCAAAACAACTACAAACATTTCATTTGATACAAACAGAATACATTAATAAGTAGGACATTGATCCAAAGATGCAATGATAATAAGTTGGACATTAGTTCTTAAGAGTACACAACACAAGTCTTCAGAGTACACAACACAAGTCTTGGACATAAAGATACATAAAGCGTTACAGCTTATTAAGTGCATAACAGCACATTCAAATCAACTATAGTGCTACCCTAAACCACACCACAATACATACTTAAAAATCATCACATATCACCTTCAACTTCTAGATCTTGTCCTTGTACCCATGTCTTTGTTTGAGCAGATCTGCAATCATGTACTCCAGTTTTTTCTTCTCTTGTTTTAGGTTGTCCCTCTCTGTCACAACTTGGTCTCTCTCTGCCACTAGCTGGTCCCTCTCTTTCTCTGCCTTTGACCTAAGTACCTGATGAAGATTGGTACAACCATGGTCTGCCAGCTTCTTCTTCTCCATCTCCTCTTTGAGATCACTTAGAGCCAACCTAACATTGGCCAACTCTGTGATAGCATCCTCCTTGTCAGCAACCATTTTTGCAAAGTCCAATTTGAAAAATCTCAGATCTTCCTCCATCTTCCTCTTTTCTCCAACTAGTTTGTAATTTCTTTCACCAAGCTCAACATTTTCTTTTAGCCTGTCCTTGATATCTTTGTCATACATGCTCCACAATTCAGTGAGGGTGAACTACATAGCTACTGACCACTCTGGGTCTATCCACTCCAGATAATTGCACTTTAGCTCTGCCTACAATTAAATAAATATGTTCTCAATAAGAAATTGTATGAAATGTGCACAAATTATATAATACTCTATACACTCTATACTTTAGTTTAGTTCTTTCCACCCAAATGTGCACACTCTATAGTTTTTGTTCTATCCACTGAATTGTAGTTCAGTTATATCCACCGAATTTTAGTTTAGTTCTATCCACTAAATTATATTCTATGCATCAATTGGTGCCTAAATCAAATATTAAACCACTCTTAATTAATAGATATATTGTGAAAATTGTATGCACAAATTATGGGCAGAACCAATTATAAAAGCATATATAATTTTTTCCATCTATAATATTGTATATGCATAGATTATGGGCAACAACTATTACATCAACAGAAGCAACAGAAGCAATAGAAGCAACATCTATCCAGGAACAAATCTTTGATACACAAAATTGGAGTATTGACAAGTGAATGGAGCATAAACTAACTAAGCTAATCTACTTACACTACTAACCAACATACCTTCTCCTCAGCACACGCAAGAAAACGTCTGCCTGTGTCCACAGATTCAAATGCAACAAGCCTGACGCAAGGTTCTTGATGCAGACAACGAGACGACAGGTCGTGAGCAATGCCACTCCAATAGTATGGCAAAACAACCACAAACATTTAGAATATATGTTCTGTGCAAATATCATGGCAAAACAACTACAAACATTTCATTTGATACAAACAAAATACATTAATAAGTAGGACATTGATCCAAAGATGCAATGATAATAAGTTGGACATTAGTTCTTAAGAGTACACAACACAAGTCTTCAGAGTACACAACACAAGTCTTGGACATAAAGATACATAAAGCGTTACAGCTTATTAAGTGCATAACATCACATTCAAATTAACTATAGTGCTACCCTAAACCACACCACAATACATACTTAAAAATCATCACATATCACCTTCAACTTCTTGATCTTGTCCTTGTACCCATGTCTCTGTTTGAGCAGATCTGCAATCATGTACTCCAGTTTTTTCTTCTCTTGTTTTAGTTGGTCCCTCTCTGTCACAACTTGGTCTCTCTCTGCCACTAGCTGGTCCCTCTCTTTCTCTGCCTTTGCCCTAAGTACCTGATGAAGATTGGTACAACCATGGTCTGCCAGCTTCTTCTTCTCCATCTCCTCTTTGAGATCACTTAGAGCCAACCTAACATTGGCCAACTCTGTGATAGCATCCTCCTTGTCAGCAACCATTTTTGCTAAGTCCAATTTGAAAAACCTCAGATCTTCCTCCATCTTCCTCTTCTCTCCAACTAGTTTGTAATTTCTTTCACCAAGCTCAACATTTTCTTTTAGCCTGTCCTTGATATCTTTGTCATACATGCTCCACAATTCAGTGAGGGTGAACTGCATAGCCACTGACCACTCTGTGTCTATCCACTCCAAATAATTGCACTTTAGCTCTGCCTACAATTAAATAAATATGTTCTCAATAAGAAATTGTATGAAATGTGCACAAATTATATAATACTCTATACACTCTATACTTTAGTTTAGTTCTTTCCACCCAAATGTGCATGCTCTGTAGTTTTTGTTCTATCCACTGAATTGTAGTTCAGTTATATCCACCGAATTTTAGTTTAGTTCTATCCACTGAATTATATTCTATGCATCAATTGGTGCCTAAATCAAATATTAAACCACTCTTAATTAATAGATATATTATGAAAATTGTATGCACAAATTATGGGCAGAACCAATTATAAAAGCATATATAATTTTTTCCATCTATAAGATTGTATATGCATAGATTATGGGCAACAACTATTACATCAACAGAAGCAACAGAAGCAATAGAAGCAACATCTATCCAGGAACAAATCTTTGATACACAAAATTGGAGTATTGACAAGTGAATGGAGCATAAACTAACTAAGCTAATCTACTTACACTACTAACCAACATACCTTCTCCTCAGCACACGCAAGAAAACGTCTGCCTGTGTCCACAGATTCAAATGCAACAAGCCTGACGCAAGGTTCTTGATGCAGACAACGAGACGACAGGTCGTGAGCAATGCCACTCCAATAGTATGGAAAAACAACCACAAACATTTAGAATATATGTTCTGTGCAAATATCATGGCAAAACAACTACAAACATTTCATTTGATACAAACAGAATACATTAATAAGTAGGACATTGATCCAAAGATGCAATGATAATAAGTTGGACATTAGTTCTTAAGAGTACACAACACAAGTCTTCAGAGTACACAACACAAGTCTTGGACATAAAGATACATAAAGCGTTACAGCTTATTAAGTGCATAACAGCACATTCAAATCAACTATAGTGCTACCCTAAACCACACCACAATACATACTTAAAAATCATCACATATCACCTTCAACTTCTTGATCTTGTCCTTGTACCCATGTCTCTGTTTGAGCAGATCTGCAATCATGTACTCCAGTTTTTTCTTCTCTTGTTTTAGTTGGTCCCTCTCTGTCACAACTTGGTCTCTCTCTGCCACTAGCTGGTCCCTCTCTTTCTCTGCCTTTGCCCTAAGTACCTGATGAAGATTGGTACAACCATGGTCTGCCAGCTTCTTCTTCTCCATCTCCTCTTTGAGATCACTTAGAGCCAACCTAACATTGGCCAACTCTGTGATAGCATCCTCCTTGTCAGCAACCATTTTTGCAAAGTCCAATTTGAAAAACCTCAGATCTTCCTCCATCTTGCTCTTTTCTCCAACTAGTTTGTAATTTCTTTCACCAAGCTCAACATTTTCTTTTAGCCTGTCCTTGATATCTTTGTCATACATGCTCCACATTTCAGTGAGGGTGAACTGCATAGCCACTAACCACTCTGGGTCTATCCACTCCAGATAATTGCACTTTAGCTCTGCCTACAATTAAAGAAATATGTTATCAATAAGAAATTGTATGAAATGTGCACAAATTATATAATACTCTATACACTCTATGCTTTTGTTTAGTTCTTTCCACCCAAATGTGCACGCTCTGTAGTTTTTGTTCTATCCACTGAATTGTAGTTCAGTTATATCCACCGAATTTTAGTTTAGTTCTATCCACTGAATTATATTCTATGCATCAATTGGTGCCTAAATCAAATATTAAACCACTCTTAATTAATAGATATATTGTGAAAATTGTATGCACAAATTATGGGCAGAACCAATTATAAAAGCATATATAATTTTTTCCATCTATAAGATTGTATATGCATAGATTATGGGCAACAACTATTACATCAACAGAAGCAACAGAAGCAATAGAAGCAACATCTATCCAGGAACAAATCTTTGATACACAAAATTGGAGTATTGACAAGTGAATGGAGCATAAACTAACTAAGCTAATCTACTTACACTACTAACCAACATACCTTCTCCTCAGCACACGCAAGAAAACGTCTGCCTGTGTCCACAGATTCAAATGCAACAAGCCTGACGCAAGGTTCTTGATGCAGACAACGAGACGACAGGTCGTGAGCAATGCCACTCCAATAGTATGGCAAAACAACCACAAACATTTAGAATATATGTTCTGTGCAAATATCATGGCAAAACAACTACAAACATTTCATTTGATACAAACAGAATACATTAATAAGTAGGACATTGATCCAAAGATGCAATGATAATAAGTTGGACATTAGTTCTTAAGAGTACACAACACAAGTCTTCAGAGTACACAACACAAGTCTTGGACATAAAGATACATAAAGCGTTACAGCTTATTAAGTGCATAACAGCACATTCAAATCAACTATAGTGCTACCCTAAACCACACCACAATACATACTTAAAAATCATCACATATCACCTTCAACTTCTTGATCTTGTCCTTGTACCCATGTCTTTGTTTGAGCAGATCTGCAATCATGTACTCCAGTTTTTTCTTCTCTTGTTTTAGGTTGTCCCTCTCTGTCACAACTTGGTCTCTCTCTGCCACTAGCTGGTCCCTCTCTTTCTCTGCCTTTGACCTAAGTACCTGATGAAGATTGGTACAACCATGGTCTGCCAGCTTCTTCTTCTCCATCTCCTCTTTGAGATCACTTAGAGCCAACCTAACATTGGCCAACTCTGTGATAGCATCCTCCTTGTCAGCAACCATTTTTGCAAAGTCCAATTTGAAAAACCTCAGATCTTCCTCCATCTTCCTCTTTTCTCCAACTAGTTTGTAATTTCTTTCACCAAGCTCAACATTTTCTTTTAGCCTGTCCTTGATATCTTTGTCATACATGCTCCACAATTCAGTGAGGGTGAACTGCATAGCCACTAACCACTCTGGGTCTATCCACTCCAGATAATTGCACTTTAGCTCTGCCTACAATTAAATAAATATGTTATCAATAAGAAATTGTATGAAATGTGCACAAATTATATAATACTCTATACACTCTATGCTTTAGTTTAGTTCTTTCCACCCAAATGTGCACGCTCTGTAGTTTTTGTTCTATCCACTGAATTGTAGTTCAGTTATATCCACCGAATTTTAGTTTAGTTCTATCCACTGAATTATATTCTATGCATCAATGGGTGCCTAAATCAAATATTAAACCACTCTTAATTAATAGATATATTGTGAAAATTGTATGCACAAATTATGGGCAGAACCAATTATAAAAGCATATATAATTTTTTCCATCTATAAGATTGTATATGCATAGATTATGGGCAACAACTATTACATCAATAGAAGCAACAGAAGCAATAGAAGCAACATCTATCCAGGAACAAATCTTTGATACACAAAATTGGAGTATTGACAAGTGAATGGAGCATAAACTAACTAAGCTAATCTACTTACACTACTAACCAACATACCTTCTCCTCAGCACACGCAAGAAAACGTCTGCCTGTGTCCACAGATTCAAATGCAACAAGCCTGACGCAAGGTTCTTGATGCAGACAACGAGACGACAGGTCGTGAGCAATGCCACTCCATTCATAGCAAGAGATAGTCCTAGGAAGCTAACCAGCACACAAATTGCACAAATCAGCGACCTGGTAAAAAAATCCCCAAATGATGAACCCTAACTCTAGCGGGATGAACCCTAATCCGTGGGGGAGGCGAGAGGCGAACACGCATACCTGGCTAGTGACTTCTTCGCCGTCCAAAGAAGAGCTCGAGGAATGGTCGCTCCAAGAAACCATGGCGGAGCGACGAAAGGCGGTGATTCGACAGTGGCGGCACCGGCGGTGGTTGGGGTCGAGAGAGAGGACAGAGAGAGTGAGGAACTGGCTGGTCTGGTTCGAACACCGACCGGTGCGGGACACTTGAACGGGCGGGCCGAAACGGCCGTCTCTCACCGTCTAACGGCGTCCGTCAACACGCGCCACGTCAGCCCGACAAGCGGGACCCACCTGTCGGATTCGCTGTTTTCTGGGCTAAAACGCAGCGTCAGTGCTCCGCGTTACAGATTAGCCCCATTGTTGGTGGTTTTGTGTGCCCTCTCTCAAATGTGGTACCGATCTGTTACCCTAGCCCATAATGTGGTAGTTCCTGGTAAATAACTCCTCTCCTGGAGATCATTGTTTTGGTCTTACCTTGTACCTTTGCTGATGCGTTTCACAGCCTAGCTTTCTCCACTTTATACTCCCTCCGTCCGGAAATACTTGTCGGAAAAATGGATAAAAGTGGATGTATGTAGAATTAAAAGATATCTAAATACATCCATTTCTTCGACGAGTATTTCCGGACGGAGTGATACTTTGTTGATGCATTTCAGAGGAAGAGAAGTGCACCGAGTAGTGTTCTCTCTTGGTAGGTGCCGAGACAGCTTGATGGCATCCTTAGGTGGTCAAAGGCACACATCAACCTATAGATGGGCAGGGGCCCAGGCCAACCGGCCAAGCTTAGACAGACCCCGGCCTACTGTGTTACAGGTCAAGTCTTGGCGAGCATGATCAAACCGAATCGGTTTAGTTAAGCCAAACATATATGGTTGTGATTTTGTATCGATCACGGTCTGATCCTTAGAGATTAATATGGTGTGATTCTGTAATCAATTATAATCTTGGCAATTACTTATCGCCCATGTATAAATACAAGGCAAGCTTACAGCAAAAACAATGCAGCTCGCTTGGTAATTGCTGGACTTTTGCGTGTTGACATGCGCCACACACTAGATGTCATGGTTGTCTCTGTTGTAGGGTGCCAAGCTTCATGTCCTCGTCCAACGCATCGAGGCATTGAGCTCTCTCCGGTCCCAAGCTCTTGTCAAATTTGTTGCTCCGAAGGTTAGGTCATCTGTCCAAAAGCGCTAGTAAGTCATTCCTTACGTAAAATGAATTCCTTCGTTCACCTTCTCTTAGGTCTGAGTGTGTCTGATGCATGTCAATGTACAAAAGTTCATAAATTTCCTTGTCGTGAGTCCGCTGATGTACCTTGCCATTGAATACTTGCGTAGATCACCCAGAGCCGATCTGACTTTGTTCTTCATGGAGGGGGAAGTCGTGAAGACTAAGGTCCAATCGGACCAACACAAAAGAAGAGAGGTGGACACCGGAGCAAGTCTCACAGATCCAAGCAGCCACCAAGCATCATTGGTGCTGCTGCCGAGGCCGCATGAATCTGCTGCCCATGTGGAGTGCTCAATCACCACCCTCATGAATCCCTAGACAAGACCACTCTGGGCGTCATCGAGATGAAGCTGGGATGAAGAGACAATTATTCCAGTGGACGAAGCCGCCACCATCGAAACCTCGCCAGGGGAAACCTACTGTACTCATGCGAGACGAATTCCCATGGTTGCCCAGTCCTCCCAAGACTCCTCTTAGGCGGTCAACTCTGGCATGACGACGTCTACAAGGATGCGCTGCACAGTGGAAGGAGGCAGTGTGTCCTTCCACCACGCAAGGAAGTGGCGCATCCACTCAGAGTCTGTGGCCTTTCACTCCAATGTCTAGACCACCGGAACCACGGTCTCGTTCACCAGCTCCGTGCACAGTGACATTGCCGACCCATTATCCAGTGTGTTCTTTAGGACGACGAACACGTCCAGTCAGATGGTGGGACCCCATAGAGGTTGCCACCTTTGGAGTGTTGGGGAACGTAGTAATTTCAAAAAAATTCCTACGCACACGCAAGATCATGGTGATGCATAGAAACGAGAGGGGAGAGTGTTGTCCACGTACCCTCGTAGACCGAAAGCGGAAGCGTTAGCACAACACGGTTGATGTAGTCGTACGTCTTCACGATCCGACCGATCAAGTACCGAACGTACGGCACCTCCGAGTTCAGCACATGTTCAGCCCGATGACGTCCCTCGAACTCCGATCCAGCCTAGTGTTGAGGGAGAGTTTCGTCAGCACGACGGCGTGGTGACGATGATGATGTTCTACCGACGCAGGGCTTCGCCTAAGCACCGCTATAGTATTATCGAGGTGGACTATGGTGGAGGGGGGCACCGCACACGGCTAAATCATCAAATGATCAATTGTTGTGTCTCTAGGGTGCCCCCTGCCCCCGTATATAAAGGAGCAAGGGGGGAGGTGCGGCTGGCCAGGAGGGGGCGCACCAGGAGGAGTCCTACTCCAACCGGGAGTAGGACTCCCTCCCTTCCTTGTTGGATTAGGAGAAGGGGAAAGAGGAGGGAGAGAGGAAGGAAAGGGGGGCGCCGCCCCCCTCTCCTTGTCCTATTCGGACTAGAGGGGGAGGGGCGGGCGGCCGTGCCCTAGTCGCCTCTCCTCTTCTCAACTAAGGCCCGCTATGGCCCATTAAGTCCCTAGAGGGTTCCCATAACCACTCGGTACTCCGGTAAAATCCCGATTTCACCCGGAACACTTCCGATATCCAAATATAGGCTTCCAATATATCAATCTTCATGTCTTGACCGTTTCGAGACTCCTTGTCATGTCCGTGATAACATCCGGGACTCTGAACAACCTTCGGTACATCAAAACTCATAAACTCATAATATAACTGTCATCGAAACTTTAAGCGTGCGGACCCTACGGGTTCGAGAACTATGTAGACATGACCGAGACACGTCTCCGGTCAATAACCAATAGCGGAACCTGGATGCTCATATTGGCTCCCACATATTCTACGAAGATCTTTATCGGTCAGACCGCATAACAACATACGTTGTTCCCTTTGTCATTAGTATGTTACTTGCCCGAGATTCGATCGTCGGTATCTCAATACCTAGTTCAATCTCGTTACCGGCAAGTCTCTTTACTCGTTCTATAATACATCATCTCGCAACTAACTCATTAGTTACAATGCTTTCAAGGCTTAAGTGACGTGCATTACCGAGTGGGCCCAGAGATACCTCTCTAACAATCGGAGTGACAAATCCTAATCTCGAAATACGCCAACCCAACAAGTACCTTCGGAGACACCTGTCGAGCACCTTTATAGTCACCCAGTTACGTTGTGACGTTTGGTAGCACACAAAGTGTTCCTCCGGTAAACGGGAGTTGCATAATCTCATAGTCATAGGAACATGTATAAGTCATGAAGAAAGCAATAGCAACATACTAAACGATCGAGTACTAAGCTAACGGAATGGGTCAAGTCAATCACATCATTCTCCTAATGATGTGATCTCGTTAATCAAATGACAACTCATATCAATGGCTAGGAAACATAACCATTTTTTATCAACGAGCTAGTCAAGTAGAGGCATACTAGTGACACTATGTTTGTCTATGTATTCACACAAGTATTATGTTTCTGGTTAATACAATTCTAGCATGAATAATAAACATTTATCATGATATAAGGAAATAAATAATTACTTTATTATTGCCTCTACGGCATATTTCCTTCAGTCTCCCACTTGCACTAGAGTCAATAATCTAGATTACATAGTAATGATTCTAACACCCATGGAGCCTTGGTGCTGATCATGTTTTGCTCGTGGAAGTGGCTTAGTCAACGGGTCTGCAACATTCAGATCCGTATGTATCTTGCAAATTTATATGTCTCCCACCTGGACTAGATCCTGGATGGAATGGAAGCGTCTCTTGATGTGCTTGATTCTCTTGTGAAATCTGGATTCCTTCACCAATGCAATTACACCAGTATTGTCACAAAAGATTTTCATTGGACCCGATGCACTATGTATGACACCTAGATCGGATATGAACTCCTTCATCCAGACTCCTTCATTTGCTGCTTCCGAAGCAGCTATGTACTCCGCTTCACACGTAGATCCCGCCATGACGCTTTGTTTAGAACCGCACCAACTGACAGCTCCACCGTTCAATGTAAACACATATCCGGTTTGCAATTTAGAATCGTCCGGATCAGCGTCAAAGCTAGCATTGACGTAACCATTTACGACTAGCTCTTTGTCACCTCCATAAACGAGAAACATATCCTTAGTCCTTTTCAGGTATTTCAGGATGTTCTTGACCGCTATCCAGTGATCCACTCCGGGATTACTTTAGTACTTCCCTGCTAGACTTATAGCAAGGCACACATCAGGTCTGGTACACAACATTGCATACATAATAGAGCCTATGGCTGAAGCATAGGTAACATCTTTCATTTTCTCTCTATCTTCTGAAGTGGTCGGGCATTGAGTCCTACTCAACTTCACACCTTGTAACACAGGCAAGAACCCTTTCTTAGTTTGATCCATTTTGAACTTCTTCAAAACTTTGTCAAGGTATGTGCTTTGTGAAAGTCCAATTAAGCGTCTTGATCTATCTATATAGATTTTGATGCCCAATATGTAAGCAGCTTCACCGAGGTCTTTCATTGAAAAACTCTTATTCAAGTATCCCTTTATGCTCTCCAGAAATTCTATATCATTTCCAATCAACAATATGTCATCCACATATAATATCAGAAATGTTACAGAGCTCCCACTCAAAATACAGGCTTCTCCAAAATTCTGTACAAAACCAAATGCTTTGATCACACTATCAAAGCATTTATTCCAACTCCGAGAGGCATGCACCAGTCCATAAATGGATCGCTGGAGCTTGCACACTTTGTTAGCTCCCTTTGGATCGACAAAACCTTCTGGTTGCGTCATATACAACTCTTCTTCCAGAAATCCATTCAGGAATGCAGTTTTGACATCCATTTGCGAAATTTCATAATCATAAAATGCGACAATTGCTAACATGATTCGGACAGACTTAAGCATTGCTACGGGTGAGAAAGTCTCATCGTAGTCAATCTCTTGAACTTGTCAAAAAACCTTTTGCAACAAATCAAGCTTTATAGACAGTAACATTACTGTCAGCATCAGTCTTCTTCTTGAAGATCCATTTATTCTCAATGGCTTGCCGATCATCGGGCAAGTCAACTAAAGTCCATACTTTGTTCTCATACATGGATCCCATCTCAGATTTCATGGCCTCAAGCCATTTTGCGGAATCGGGCTCACCATCGCTTCTTCATAGTTCGTAGGTTCGTCATGGTCTAGTAACATAACCTCCAGAACAGGATTACCGTACCACTCTGGTGCGGATCTTACTCTGGTTGACCTACGAGGTTCAGTAACAACTTGATCTAAAGTTCCATGATCATCATCATTAACTTCCTCACTAATTGGTGTAGGCATCACATGAATTTGTTTATGTGATGAACTACTTTCCAATAAGGGAGCAGGTACAGTTACCTCATCAAGTTCAACTTTCCTCCCACTCACTTCTTTCGAGAGAAACTCCTTCTCTAGAAAGGATCCATTCTTAGCAACGAATGTCTTGCCTTTGGATCTGTGATAGAAGGTGTACCCAACAGTCTCCTTTGGGTATCCTATGAAGACACATTTCTCCGATTTGGGTTCGAGCTTATCAGGTTGAAGCTTTTTCACATAAGCATCGCAGCCCCAAACTTTAAGAAATGACAACTTTGGTTTCTTGCCAAACCATAGTTCATAAGGCGTCGTCTCAACGGATTTCGATGGTGCCCTATTTAACGTGAATGCAGCCGTCTCTAAAGCATAACCCCAAAACGATAGCGGTAAATCAGTAAGAGACATCATAGATCGCACCATATCTAGTAAAGTACGATTACGACGTTCGGACACACCATTACGTTATGGTGTTCCGGGTGGCGTGAGTTGCGAAACTATTCCGCATTGTTTCAAATGTAGACCAAACTCGTAACTCAAATATTCTCCTCCACGATCAGATTGTAGAAACTTTATTTTCTTGTTACGATGATTTTCAACTTCACTCTGAAATTCTTTGAACTTTTCAAATGTTTCAGACTTATGTTTCATTAAGTAGATATACCCATATCTGCTTAAATCATCTGTGAAGGTGATAAAATAACGATATTGTGATGCCCCCGATTCAATCGTACACTAATCATGCACGCAAACGTGTACGATCAAGATCAGGGACTCACGGGAAGATATCACAACACAACTCTAAAATATAAATAAGTCATACATGCATCATAATACAAGCCACGGGCGTCGAGGGCTCGAATACAAGTGCTCGATCATAGACGAGTCAGCGGAAGCAACAATATCTGAGTACAGACATAAGTAAACAAGTTTGCCTTAAGAAGGCTAGCACAAACTGGGATACAGATTGGAAGAGGCGCAGGCCTCCTGCCTGGAATCCTCCTAACTACTCCTGGTCGTCGTGAGCGGGCTGCAAGTAGTAGTAGGCACCTCCAGTGTAGTAGGAGTCGTCGTCGAAGGTGGCGTCTGGATCCTGGGCTCCATCATCTGGTCGCAGCAATCGGGTAGAGAAATGGGGAAAAGGGGGAACAAGGCAACCGTGAGTACTCATCCAAAGTACTTGCAAGCAAGGAGCTACACTACATATGCATGGATATATGTGTAAAGGGTCCTATCAGTGGACTAAACTACAGAAAGCCAGAATAAGAGGGGGATAGCTAATCCTGTCGAAGACTACGCTTCTGGCAGCCTCCGTCTTGCAGCATGTAGAAGAGAGTAGACTGAAGTCCTCCAAGCAGCATCGCATAGCATAATCCTACCCGGCGATCCCCTCCTCGTCGCCCTGTTAGAGAGCGATCACCGGGTTATATCTGGCACTTGGAAGGGTGTGTTTTATTAAGTATCCAGTTCTAGTTGTCATAAGGTCAAGGTACAACTCCGGGTCGCCTGTTACCGTGGACACGGCTATTCGAATAGATCAACTTCCCTGCAGGGGTGCACCACATTACCCGACACGCTCGATCCCAGTACAAGAAATATGTCAACTTATGACCTTCTGTCAGTGACACTAGAAGAAATGGTCATAAATTTATGACCATTTTAGACCAATTGGTCAAAAGCTGTCTGGGGGGGCTCCAAACCCTAAACCATTGCAACAAATTTGGTCAGAAAGGTCATAATTTGCTTACACGAAATGGTCATAAAGCAAACAGCGCTAGTCCGCTGCCTTATTTCTAGTTGTTAACGACCAATATAGATGGTCATAGCCTTGTAAATTGTGGTGGGTTGCGATGACTAGGCGCCATCTCATCAGTTTTGCCTATGTGTCATGTCCATGTGGCAGTTTTTGCCCTAGGTTGTGAAGCAACCTATATTTTTGTCATTCCCAAAATTCCCGAAAAAATCTCATAAATTCTTTGGGTCATATCTTCGTCAAATATGTAAAAACCTTTCTTTCCTAGTTCAAAAATAATTCAGAAATATTCATTTTCCTATTCTGTTCAGAACAACAGTTTGTGAAGGAAGTACCACTTTGGCATGTCCAAATAGTATCCATTTTCTACAGTGCTTTTCTATGCCCAAATAACCATCCTCCACCAAATACTAGCTCAATACAATCATTATTTTGAGCCGAGCTTCAACATTCGTAGTTATGTCCAGTGTGGTAGTTTGCAAAGCAAGTACCACCTAGGCTCCTACTTTTGAGCTGAAAATTTGTGAACAGGTCTTCTTAGTAACTGATCATCCTCAGCCAAAACTCACGCCCATTATCCATGTACATTTCCCGTATCAAACACTTGGCTGCTAATTCATGTTTGAGCATCGATCGGTCTCCTCGTGAGAATCTTATGTTGTAATTTTCTTCCTAGAACCAACATGGGGAGTGCCCAACCCACTATACATGCCTAGGCCACGCAGAACACATGGCAACGTCACGGTCGCGCGGTGACCACGCGGCGGGCATGCGAGTTTACGCGCTCTAGAGTTGGGGCCCTCGGCCGCCGCCGAAACCTCGACGTATCGCCACCAAACCATGTATTTATGATTAAATAGGTCCTTATGTAACTATAAATGATTTTTGGAAAAAATAAATAACAGACTATGAGGCAGCTGTAGTTCAAATTTGACCCGCTTCAAGCTGAATCGGCGGAAATTTGTCTTTTTCACGAGAGGTGGATCAAAAAAATTTACACCCAACCATTTTGTCAATTGTGCATTAAATATGGCCTAGTATTTTATAAAAATGATTTGGTCCAATTATGCAACAATTATTTGGTAGTTCCTTCACAAAAAAACCTCCTTTCGGGCACTCGAAAAATGGAAAATGGTTTTTTCGTCCAACGAAAATGAAAACTTCCTTAGACAACATTGTTTTCCATTCCAATATGCACTCTTGTGCACAATATGAGATCATTTGAACAAACAATGCCATGGATGTCGCCATAAGATTGATCATTTGGCTTGAAAGCCATTGATCTCCACACATGATAGCTCGTTTCTGAGAACACTTTTTTATAATAATTGCCGTATTACAAGTTTGTTATTTTTCCTAGGAACTTGGCCACATATGATGACACAATGCGAAGGTTTCCCAATTTTTTGATTTTTTTTGAATTTTTTATGCCCGTTTCAAAATGCGGTCAAAACGGCGGGAATGACCGTTCCTAGCTAGTGGTTGAATCTTGGAATTTTTTTTGGTGTTTCTCTGATTAAATAGATACTTATGTACCTAGAAATGCTTTTTGGAAAAAATAAATAGCAAACTATGAGGCAGATGCAGTTCAAATTTGACCCGCTTCCAATTGAATCGGCGGAAATTTTGGGCACCATGGTGGAAGGCGAGGTCTTCACCGCGGTGGAAGGAGGGCATCCAGGCCTGCCTCCTGTGCAAACCGCGTACAAGCATCACCTGGGCGTGAGCAGACCAGTTCCACGCCAACAAGATGATCCTGGGCGATGCTGACACAGTACGACATCGAGGAGGTGCAGGAGCACTGCAACTACCTATGTGAGCACTCGATTCTTCTTCCTGACTCGATTTGGTGTTGATGTGATTGATTCCCGATGCATGATTCTTCTTCTTAGGTACTCTTCTGTTGATGAACTTCCTCCACACCTGCAGTGACAAGAAAACGCTAAAGAAGTGGTTGTTCTGCGACCAGACTGTGGGCTAAGAAAATCCAGCTGAAAGAGAGACGACCACCGTACCTTCCTGAGAAAGATCCTGCCTACAGTGCATGGATGGTAAGATTTGTTTCATGATTCAGTTTTGGGTTAAGTAGTAAGCAGTAGTCTAGCTACAATGCCTCTTTTGAAGAAAGACTTGCAGATATCCATCTTGTGCTGCATGCCCGTTGATGCATACCTGTTGTCAGTGCTATCCTTCTTGGCCTTGCATGTGGTATGGTTGCTAGTTCCTTCTACTGGCATCTCCATCTCTCACCACCTTTGCGTGGATAGATTAGCATGATCAGCTCACTGGAGACTAGTAGAGAGCATACCGAGCTCACATTCTCAGATTTGCTGTGTGCACAAACAGATTTTACTTAAAAGCTCCCTGTAACCTTTTGTTTCATTGGTCAAACACGATAGCTGCGATGCCGAGGGAGCTCCCCTACATACGTATGCATTCTAATGGTCACATACTCCATAAAATATTTGCATGCATGACAAAGCTTCAACACGTACACTCTCATGCTTACTTAGATTAGAAGCATTCTGTACAAGACAAACTACTATATGCTAGTCTTACTTACACTTTGTGTGTTGGGCACTGTACTTTAATTTTCTGTACATGACAAAGCTGCCTCCGGGCTCAGTGCTCCATTTCTTGCTGGCTGTTTGAAAGCATTATCTGCTTCTTTAGGCTATTATTTTTGTCATTTTAATACCTAAGCCTAACTCTGCCCGGCTGTTGTTTTGAAAGCATCGCAGACGGCACTAACACACCTATGAACGAAACAACTTGGTGTTACAAGTCTTAGATTAGACAGTCAACACACACTAGCTGGTTTATAGGACAGTAACAGAGCGAGCATTGGTTGCCGTTTCTTTTGATTTCTTCTTCCACATCCTTGGTGGGTAATCTGCAGCGGGGCCTTCCTTGTCTTCCTATGCCTGCTCGCTGAGCACCGGCAGCTGCCCCTTCTCCTGGATGCTTCGGTTATACTGTAGGATGACAATATCACTAAAACACATTGCAGTAAACCATCATAAATTTGGAGGTTACTGGACTGATATTTTGTTTGACAACTACTGCAACTAAAGTTTCAGAAATTTCTTGCAGTACTGAATGTCTTGGTGTTTTCTGAACCGTTTGCCTTTGTTGTATCTCATTACCAGTGTTCATTCTTCATTGGTCCATGTCTAGGTCCGCCGCCACGCTACAGCCAGGCCACCCAACACACATCGAACTACCGCTGCTCCTCCTCGTCTCGTCTGTCTTCTTGCCCGGGAAGAAAGGAAGCGCCGGAGACCAGCCACCAATGGTGGTGCCGCTGGAGTTCCCAGCGGAAGCTCCGGCATCAGCACCAACACACGCTCAACCTCCTCGCCCTCGTATTCGGGCTCTACGATCTTGGATTCCCAAGTGTATGCCTTCTACTTGTGCATACACAAATGACAAATCTCTGCACTTCTGAATTCTGTCTGGCTGTAGTTGACACCAGTGGGGATAACAATAACATAACAGTATGAATGTGCTATGTAGGTTGCGAAATGCATCGAGATCGGTCTTCCAGTGATCATACTGCTGGTGGCTCTTTCCTAGGTAGTACATGCATCATCAGTCCTATATAGCTGCTGCTCATGTACTGATTTTGTTCGAGGAAAGTGGGAGGGCAGGGCCCCTTGATTTTCTTTTGCTGATTCATATCCCCAATCAGGAATCAGACTAGACTAGAGTTCAGAGATTGATAAAATTGAATTCTCACATATAAAGTTTTAATTGCAAGGATGTGAGGTGGATGCCCGTACGGATCCGGCGTCTCTGACCTCGGCATCCACAAGGAGGAGCGGCGACAACCCCGGACCCGTCCGCTGGTGCTGCTGATCCTGCTTGGACGGACATGCTGCCTCTTCCACGTCGGCTACATGACAGCCATGGTGAGCTCTCTGCTCCCTGCATCTTACAATAGTTGGCCTGAGATTATAGTTGGGCTAGAAATGAACTTCTTCAGTTCGATTTGTAAGATATAATACCAGTCGAAATCAGTGGATCATGGGTGATATGATATTCTAACTAAATCCTTAAGTTTGTTTCTTTAACCATATGTGTAACTAAAATCCTGGTTCATTGCATTTTAACAATGCAAGCTGTACCACGAGTCATTCAACAATTACAGGATATTGTGACTTTCATCGGTACCTACTTGGACACACAAAATATGAGTAGCTACAATTGACTTCTGGTTATATTATGTTGTCAGCTTCATCTGTTCTGATTCTATGATATCTATGGAGACATTGGTTCAGTTAGTTTTTTCTAGTACAACTACCATGAATATCCATGTCTCTTTATACCAGTAAGTTAGTCTGATGCTAGACTAGACGCCTCTTTATGCAAGTTTATTGTCATGTATATTTATATGTATAAAGTCGAATCAAGTAGTAACATGTGAAAAACACTTGCACTGGTGTATGTAAGGAGTCAAGTACATGTTTGTTACAGCAGGGCAGAGTAGATGTTTGTGTTACCATCCAGTCCACTGACAACATGTTTCTGTTATTGTGGTGCTTGCTTAACTCACTGCCATCTACATTCTGTTCTTTTTTTATCATCTGTCGAGAAACTATTGTGATGATTTGATGCCCATCTGGTGACTATTTATGTCTTTAGTGTCAATCGATGTTGCATAATCTGATTTGGACACCTAGGTTCTTGCATGGTTCTTAGATTAATTGTTCTGTTTTGCTGTTAGCAAATATTGCTTATATTAAGACTATAAACATGTGACTATTCCTATCATTTACAGGAGTTCTGGGCTGAAGAAATTCGAAGAAGCCCGAAGCCCCAGTCAACAACTTGATTTATATATTACTGAATTTGTAATGCTAATATTCTTGAGAAATTTGATGTACTGCTGAACATGCTGGGAATTTGATGTATATTTGCTCGCTGAACTTGATGTATACTTGCTCGCTGAACTCAGAATATTACTTTTTATTCACTTGAAATTCATTTCTTGACTAAAAGTGGCCAGAAAAAGAAATATATAGCCCAAAAGAAAAATGGCCGAAATGCCTATTAGACCAAATCTATTCGGGCTTTGAAAAAAGGCCTAAAATATATTGGTTGGAACAAAGGCTGAAATTTGAAAAGAAATGGACCGTTGAAAGGCCAGGGCCTAGAAAATATGGTCCAGGCCCAAAAAAGAAATGTACAACAAAAAACATTAGTCTAGAGAATCGAATTGTTGGGCCAGGCCCATGTAGCTAGCGAAAATTAACAGAAAAAATAAATATTAAAAAGGCCGAATTGTTGGGCTCGGCCCATGTAAAACACCTAATCGGACCGAGCTGAATCTTGTGCCACGTCAGATTGCCACGCTGGATACCTACGTGGCCCGGGGAGGTTGCTAGTGACCAAAACACCACAGTAGATGTATTTTGGTCATAAACGTCTTCGACCATTCCAGAAGAAAGGTCGCTACAGTCAGTTTATGACTGCCAGCTTTTGACCTTCTGTTTTTGGTCACAAAAAGGTCGTAAATGGAAATTTGTGACCTTTCAGTGACCAATAGTGGTGGTCACAACTTGACATATTTTTTGTAGTGTCCCATTTGGCCGGACACACTTTCCTGGGTCATGCCCGGCCGTGGAAGATCAACACGTCGCAGCCCCACCGAGGCACAACAGAGAGGTCAGCACGCCGGTCTAAACCTAAGCGCACAGAGGTCTGGGTCCATCGCCCTTAGCACACCTGCACGTTGTGTACGCGGTCGGAAGCAGACCTAGCCTAGTGGCGTTCTAATCCAATCCGGCGCGCGCCGCTCAGTCGCTGATGTCACAAAGTGCTTCGGCTGATACCACGACGTCGGTTGCCCATATGTTGTCCCACGTGGCGGTTAGTGCGTATAAGGTCAACGACCCAACTCAGATCAAATACCAAGATCTCGTTAAGCATGTTAAGTATCCACGAACGCCGAACAGGGCCAGGCCCACCTCTAGCCCTGGTAGTCTCAACCTGCCCTGTCGCTCCGCCACAAAGATCCACACAGAGGGCCGTTGGGACAAAGGTCCTTTCAGCCCCCAATCCGTGAATCACTCGCGGGTACTCCTCGAGCCGACCCGACTTTAGTCACCACATGTATCATGTATAAAGTATATAGTATATACCCGTGATCACCTCCCGAGTGATCACAGCCCGATAGTATAGCACAGCAGACGGACAAGAATGTAGGGCCACAGATGGAATACTAGCATCCTATACTAAGCATGTAGGATTGCAGGTAAAGGTAACAACAGTAGTAGCAAGGACAGGCTATGCATCAGGATAGGATTAACGGAAAGCAGTAACATGCTACACTACTCTAATGCAAGCAGTAGAGAGTAGAATAGGCGATATCTGGTGATCAAAGGGGGGCTAGCCTTGTTGCTCTGGCAAGAAGAAGGGGTCGTCGTCGATGTAGTCGATCATAGGGGTATCGGCAACGGTCTCGGAGCCTACCAGAAAGAAGTAACGGAGGGGGAACACAATAAATAACAGAGCAATCAAATGTAACACAAAGCAAGACGCGGCAATACGTTGTGCTAGGGGTGACCTAACATAGGGATAGGTGATACCGGCAAAGGGGGGAAACATCCGGGAAAGTATTACCGGTGTTTCGCGTTTTCGGATAGACAGACTAGACGGGAAAGTTGCATGTTCGCTATGCTAGGGACGTTTGGCTGACCAACGGACTGTGTATTCGGATCCGTCTCGTCGTTCTGAGCAACTTTCATGTACAAAGTTTTTCCATCAGAGTTACGGATTAAAAGATATGATTTTCAAAAGAATTTATTAATTTCTGGAATTTATTTAATTATTTAAATTAATTCGTAAATGGATTTATGACATCAGCATGATGTCATGCTGACGTCAGCAGTCAACAGGGGTTCACTGGGTCAAACTGACGCGTGGGTCCAATGGGACCCACCTGTCATACTCTGATAGGTTAAGTAGGGTTTAGTTAAACTAATTACTATTTAATTAAACTAACTACTGTTTAATTAAACTAACAGGTTAATTAGATTAATTAATTAGGATTAATTAACTTAATTAATTTAGTTAATTAATTAATTAATTAATTAAATTTATTTTTATTTTTATTAATTCTCCTTTTTTTATAAATCCTTTTTTTAAAACCGTTCCAGGGGTGGGCCCCTAGTGTGAGTGGCACACGGGCCGTAGCGGGTTACGGGCGCTATGGGGCAGGTCGGGCGTTGCGGCGCCCGACTGGGCGTTCGCCCAGATCGCCGGGGCGAGGAGGCCCGGGGCAGTTTGCAGGCGCGGGTGCCGGCGAGGCCGTGGCGAAGCGGGCGGCCACCGGAGGAGGACGTCGGGGCCGTGGAGGGTGCGGCCGGACCACCGCTGGGGGGGGGAGGGTTCGGCGAGCAGTGGCGTTGCTGGGCGGCGGAGGTGGCTGCAGCAGAGCTGCGTGCTGCGCGGTTGCGGGCGCACGCGTGTGAGGAAGACCGGGCGGCGAGGTGTATAGGGGGATGGGGGGTGTGCGCGGCACGAGCGCCCGCGGGGGCGCGGCCAAGAAGGCGGGGCAAGGCCCTGCCAGGCGGAGTGGAGACGGCGGCTACACGCGTGGGCAGCGCGTGCGCAGGCGGGTGCAGGGCGTGCGGGAGCGCGGCCGGATTGTGGGATGCGGCGGCGGGGCGCCGCGAGCGTGGGCGCAGGACGCGCACGGGCGCAGCGAGGCGCACGCGAGCTCGGGCGCGGGGCTGTGACAGCAGGCGCGGCAGCAGAGACAGGGGAGAGGAAGGCAGTGGCGCGGGCGTTTCGGCCGGGGCGCGCGGCCGATGCGGTGAGCGCGGGGGGGGGGGGGGGGGTTGCGGCGACGAGCGCGAGAGCGCGAGGGAGAGGGAGGGAGCGAGGCGCTTGCTCACTGGGGCCGTAGGGTCTGGGCCACGGTGGTCGAGGGGGGTGACGGGGACGACGTCGGCGGAGCGGGTGCAGGCCGGTGGGGAAGGGTGTCGGGGGCGGAGCCAAGTTTGATCCCCCTTTTCCGATTCAGATCGGGATCGAGAGGTGGGGGGTCGTGGGGGGGTGGTTGGGCTAGGGTTACGGGTGAGCGGGGTTATGGATACTGGAGGTGGGGGGGCCAAACAAGCCAGGCACGGGGTGGGCCGGCTGGCTGTCTGCCACATGGGCCAAATGGCCCCAGGGGAGGGGGGTTCCTTTTATTTTCTTTTGTTCTCTTTTATTATTTTTCTTTTTTACTTTTCTTTTCTATTTTAATTTTAATTCCACATTATTTTTACTTAGTATAATATGACTATACCTCCTAAAATAACGTTTCAAAATAACCCTCAGCCACAAAAGGTTTTAACCTAGAATAAGATAGTTTAGTGTTTTATAAAATACCAAAGGCATTGAAATAATGTTTTTGCTACCGTTTAAATCTTTTTAGTGCATTTATTCATTATATAAAAATGTGGATTCTACATCCTAATCATCTATGCATTAACTGGCACAACCCGAACATTTTATTTTTAATATTTGAAAACTTTTGATGTTTGCCCTTATTTTGAATTTGAATTTGAATCGTCTATGGACCATCGCGAGATTAACAACCGTAACCGAGGTGATGTGGCATCATTAGCGTGGAATTACTATAGCCTAATTATCCGGGCGTCACAGATACCCACCGCGAGCCTCAATATTCATCGGACCACATACATCTGTATGTATGATTTCCAACAAATCTGTTGCTCTCTCCATAGTTCCGGAGAACAGCGTTTTAGTCATCTTACCCATTAGGCACGGTTCGCAAGTACCAAGTGATTCATAATCAAGTGGTTCCAAAAGTCCATCAGTATGGAGTTTCTTCATGTGCTTTACACCGATATGACCTAAACGGCAGTGCCACAAATAAGTTGTACTATCATTATCAACTCTGCATCTTTTGGCTTCAACATTATGAATATGTGTATCACTACTATCGAGATTCATCAAAACTAGACCACTCTTCAAGGGTGCATGACCATAAAAGATATTACTCATATAAATAGAACAACCATTATTCTCTGATTTAAATGAATAACCGTCTCGCATCAAACAAGATCCAGATATAATGTTCATGCTCAACGCTTGCACAAAATAACAATTATTGAGGTCTAATACTAATCACGATGGTAGATGTAGAGGTAGCGTGCCGACGGCGATCACATCGACTTTGGAACCGTTTCCCACGCGCATCGTCACCTCGTCCTTGGCCAGTGTTCGCTTAATCCGTAGTCCCTGTTTCGAGTTGCAAATAC